>CATOPS010000065.1:30000-37500 GCA_951802225.1 Euspilapteryx auroguttella | reverse complement strand
GTTTTTACCAGTTGGGCATGTTTTGTGAGGGGTGTTACGGAGGGTGGTGTGGTGTGTGTAGGTGGGGGTCGTGGGGTGTCATATGAGTCTATTGTAGCTACCGTTTTGTAGAGTTGGAGAGTTTCCTTCTCAATTCTCTTTAAACGGTCGCTCTTGTGTGTTGAAGTGGATGGGAGAGAGGGAATTGGGTCCTTAGCCTCAGAAGCGGATAGATGGTAGTTTTTATATATACGGAGTATATCATCTCTAACCATCTCAGAACGGAGTTTCTCCTTTGCCTGACGATCTTCTCCTTCGCGGATCGTTTTGGTTTGGAGTTTTAGCTCTCTGCGCTCTTTGATGGCCGCTTTTATCCGCTCCTTCTTGGTTGGGGTATTTTGCAGGGGGGTGGGAGGGGTGTCTATGGGGAGAATATGTGGGATGGTTGTAGTGTTAGGGTGTGTTTGTTGTGGTCGGTCTGTTTGTCGGGGGTTTTCTTTGTTAGGTGGTGCTGATCTAAATGTAAATGGGAAGTTGACGGATAGGCCCTTGGTCCGGCTTTTTGCGCTAGATGTGTTCCCTCGATGCAATCGTGGGTAGAAGGAGATGGCTGCACTGAGGGTCTTGGTCAGTGTTTTCACTCTCTGGGATGACGTGAGTCTTCCCTGAGCCTGTGCCATCTCCTGTTGTTGTTGCTGATTTGCCTCTTTCTCTGCCGTCCTTTCCTGCAGCTCTTCCGAACCACTTGCTGCAGTAACACGGGACCCTTCATCTTTGAGGAAGCTAAGGTTTTCACCTCTGTCCTCGTAGACAATGATCTCGTGATGTTCGGCAGCTTTGAGACAACCGATGTAATCAGCAACTTCGCACGACGAGTACGCCACTTTCATCGCGTCCACGCTTATCCGCCTTGAGCCTGTGCTTGGGGTGTTGCCTGCTTCACCTATTCTGGTGAGCAGTTGGCACGCTTGTGCGAAGGGCGTTCTGTCATCTTCGTCACACGCAAACAGAGCTATTGTCTTGTTTTTCGTCTTCAGAAGGCGACATTTTAGCCCTACGAGCTCAAGAGGCGGTAAAGCGTCATACAGCTTCCGTCGCATACTTATGCGGTGCATGGAACCATTCACGAGGACTGCGAGTCCTGGCGAGATAGTGATCCATTTCCGGGCGAGTATGCAGAAGGATATGCCCAAGGTTTCGAAGCCGTTGTCCATAAAGAGTGCGACCGGCCTGGTTCTCAGTTTTGGTGAGCCCGGACTTCCTTTTCTTAGGAAGTCTTCCAGGTGGTAGTTGGTCGATGTGGTCGTTACTCTTGTGACAGCCTCTGGTGTTGCCCTTGGGGCGTATGACGCTTGTGTAGGCGTGTCGAGGGTTGCGTTTCTAGCGGCGGCCGTTTTAAAGGCCATTTCAGCAAAATCGAGGAAGACAGGTCTTTTGTCGGAGTCAGCTAAGATGGTGTGTAGATTGTCTCTGCTCATTTTCCCTATTTGTATCTCCACATCGAACCTTTGCCTGTCGAATCGGGGGCATTCTAGGAGGACGTGCCATGTTGATTCGACTATGGTGTCATCGCACTCGCATCCGGGGCCATCTTTGAGATGGAACCTGTGCAGGTACTCGGCGATTCCACCATGTCCGGTTAGGGCTTGGATGTGGGTCGGATTAAATTTTGCAGAACGGACAATCTTGTACGCTGTGTGTACATCTGGTAGGAAAACTTTGGTTACCGGCCCAGTCTCCGAGGTGTTATATCGATCCTGCCATTTACGGACTGTTTCTTCCCGAATCGTTCTCTTCACGTAAGAGATCGGGATTCGGTCGTAGTCTGCAGGATCTTTCGGAGATAGTGCGGCTTCCTTCGCCAGCTCATCCGCCCTCTCGTTTCCGACTGTTCCGACGTGGGCTCTCAACCAGAAAAGTCGGATTTCCCGGTCGCTACTCCTTGCGCTCTCAATGTGGTTCTTGATGGCCTTTGCCAATGGGTGAATTGGCTTCGGATTTCTCAGTAATTCGAGAGAAGATCTCGAGTCACTAAGAATTTCCACCAGTGGAGCGCTGCTGTTGTCGGCTAGTTGGACTGCCTTATGGAGTGCGACGAGTTCCGCCTGGAAGACAGTACACGCCGGGTCTAGGCTTAGAGTGGCATGAGTGGTTTCTCGTCCGTTTTCCCACCAGGATACTGCCGCTCCGACCCCTCCTCTGATTTTGCTTCCGTCTGTGTAAATCTTAGGTGTGTCATGAGCTTCTGTAATTGTTGACGGATCCTCGAGTTGTTCGAAATCAACCATAGACAGTCTAGAAGGATGAGGATGATCAAGGTAGTGGACTTTACGTTCGAGTTGTTTACCTGGTGGCAAGAAATCCAGTGAACGTCCCTTCTTCGCGTGGTACAGTGAGGCGACTTCCTGCACCCTAAGGTCTAGAGGAAGCAATCCCGCCAGCACAGTAGCCGCTGTGAGCGACACTGTGCGGTAGGCCTTGCAGATCTTTTGTGCAAATCCTCTCTGTACAACGTTCAGTTGGTCTTGAATCATCTGGAGTTCTGTGGATTGAGCCCATGCGCTGGCTGCGTACAGGATTATGGGCTCAACAACTGCGACATAGATTGTCCGGACAATCTCTCCGTTCAGGCCCCATGTCACCTTTGCTGCACATGCTAGGTGTTTGTATATGTCTGCAGCTTTTTTACAGACTGCAGTCACATGTGCTTTAAAGGTGAGGTTCTTGTCAATGGTGAGGCCCAAAAGCTTAATTTGGTCGACCAACTCTGCCCTTTTTCCGGACATGTAGAGCGCGGGCGGATCGTACTTAAGCTTCTTCGTTACCAGCATGACTTGCGTCTTGCTGGCCGCGAAGTTAAGCTTGTTCTGCTTGCCCCACTGCACTACGTCCTCCAGGATTTTGTTGGCCTCCTCTTCCAAGCTTGGGATTGATTTTCCGGAGAATACCAGCGCCACATCGTCAGCGAATGCCTGGCAATATACCTCTTTGCTCGTTAGAGTGTGCAGTAGCGAGTCAAGGATTATATTCCAAAAGGTTGGACCTCCTATGGAGCCTTGGACACAACCCTTTGAAGTCTCCTTTTCGCTTGTGCGACGGGCATAATTGACCTTGATCTTTCGGTCATTGAGGTAGGAGCAGATCATTCGGTAGATGTTTAGCGGGCAACTCTTTGTCGCTAGTTGGTGTTTTAGTGCTGGCCACCAGGCGTTGTCGAACGCACCCTCTATGTCTAGTGACACTATTAGTATTGAGTGTTTTTTGTCAAGTTGACCTCTGACAAAAGTAACCAGATCACAGAGGGCGTCCTCAGTGCCTCTTTGTGGTAGGAATCCGTATTGTTTAGGGTTTAGAGGTTAGGTTAGGTTAGGTTAGGTTAGGTTAGGTTAGGTTAGGTTAGGTTAGGTTAGGTTAGGTTAGGTTAGGTTAGGTTAGGTTAGGTTAGGTTAGGTTAGGTTAGGTTAGGTTAGGTTAGGTTAGGTTAGGTTAGGTTAGGTTAGGTTAGGTTAGGTTAGGTTAGGTTAGGTTAGGTTAGGTTAGGTTAGGTTAGGTTAGGTTAGGTTAGGTTAGGTTAGGTTAGGTTAGGTTAGGTTAGGTTAGGTTAGGTTAGGTTAGGTTAGGTTAGGTTAGGTTAGGTTAGGTTAGGTTAGGTTAGGTTAGGTTAGGTTAGGTTAGGTTAGGTTAGGTTAGGTTAGGTTAGGTTAGGTTTTTTTTTTTTTTTTTTGGGAGTTTTAGTTGGAGTGTTATTCCAACTTATGGCATTTTTAGATCATGAGGTCAGTGCTATTGGAATACTCTTCGCTCATGTCTGTTTTGTTTTAAGGGGTTATGGGCACAGTATTGTTTGTTGGTGGTGGTGGTTTATTAAAGGTTTTCAGATTCTTTATTATGTAAACCACCAAAGCGTGATATGTGTTTGTTATATATTCTGTTTTTATTATTTCTGGTAATGAATATGGGTCGTTTACCAGTTGTGCTGATATAAGGTAGTTTTGGCGCATTGCTTCAAAACGCGGGCAATCCCTTATCAGGTGATCAAGTGTCTGTGCGCTGACTCCGTCACAGGGGCAATGTTCATTGGGTGTTATGTTAAATCTGTGAAGGTAGCTTTTATGATATCCGTGATTTGTAAGCATCTGTGTAATTGCGAAGTACGGTTTAACTATTGATAAATATTCTGAGAGATTCTGATATGTAGGGAGAAATGATCTTATGTGTGGACTTGTTTTGGAGTACAATTCTTCGGCTGCCTCCAAGCAGAGCAATTTGTTTTGAAGTTTGACAAATGAGATCGGTACTGCAAAATAATCTGGAGCTTTGTGGGATGATGCAGCCGCTTTTGCAGCAGCATCAGCCGCTTCGTTGCCTGATATTCCAGTGTGGGCCTTGACCCAGTGGTATTCGATCTGGATTTTATTTTGTGCAGCAGTGGTGTATTCGCTGTGTATTTTTGTTACTAAAGGGTGAGTACTATTGGGATTTCCAATTTCTTGAAGACTTGATAGGCTGTCGGAGAATATAATTGTAGGAGTGGACTTTGTGGAATTAATATAAGTCATTGCGTGGTAGATTGCCAGAAGTTCGGCTTGAAAGACTGAACAACAACTGTGCAGCTTTAATTTTTTACTGTTAGTTTGGCCAGTGGGGTGGTAGACTACATAGGCTGCACCGACTTTTCCGTCGTGCTTACTTCCATCAGTGAAAACTTTAGTGTGGTTTTGCAAGGTGTTTGAGGAGGTTTCATCTTCGGTAAAATCTTTAGTGATATATATGTTAGGTCTTGTTGATGGGTGTAGCAGATATTTGACTGGGGTTGGCAATTCAATGGGTATATCTGAGGGTAGGAATTTTGAGCGTTTTGTAAGTTTTGTAAGTTCAATATCAGAAGTTGCTGAGATTTTTGCAGGTAACGGAGCGAGCTGTGCTATCGAGATTGAGGCTGCAGTACTGATAGTTCTGAAGCCTTGGATTATTTTTATGGCGAAAAGTCGCTGCAAGGATAGGAATCTTTCCCGTACGTATTTTATATTGAGTGCGGTGGACCAGACACTTGCTGCATAACATATAATCGGTTCAACAACCTGTTTATATATTATTTTGATGTTATCTGGGTGGACCCCCCAGGTGGGTTTAACGAATTGGACTAACTTTTGGAATAAGTTTTTGGCTTTCTGTATGATATACTCAGAGTGTCGGATGAATTTAAGTTTCCTGTCGATGATAATGCCAAGATATTTTATGGTGTTGACGAAAGGAATTATCTGGTCTTTACATTCTATTTTGCATTTCGAGGATCCGTTGGTGAACGCTATAACTTGCGTTTTATTGGGACCAAAACTTAATTTGACAGAGTCACCCCAGTCTATAATTAATTTGAGTGCGGAGTTGGTTGCATTCTCTAAGTCCTGGACATTTTTGGCGTGACTGATGAGAAGTATGTCATCCGCATATGCCTGTAGATGGCATCCTTCAGGCAATGCTATCCCGAACAACTCGTCAAGCATGAGGTTCCAGAGCGCAGGACCACAAACTGACCCCTGGATGCATCCTCTGGTTGTAATTTTTTCCACACTCTGATCAGCAAAGTTCATTTTTACTTGTCTATCTGTCATGTAACTTCTAAGTAAATGAAATATATTCTTGGGGCATTCGACGTCGCGCAATCTTTTGATTATCGCCGGCCACCAGGCGTTGTCGAAGGCCGATTTTATGTCAAGTGATGCTGCGATAACATGTTCTTTGTTATTTAGTGCAGACTTTATATAGGTGAGTGCAGTGTGAATAGCGTGGGTAGTTGAAGTCTGAGGCTTAAAACCGTACTGTTGTTTTGAGCTGTTATTGGTTATATTGAGATGATGATTTAACCGGTTAATAGTTATTTTCTCTAGGAGTTTTCCAAAAACGTTAATGAGACCAATGGGTCTGTAGGCAGATAATTCGCTATAATCAGTTTTGCTGGGTTTTGGTATTATTTTAGCATAGGCGATTTTCCAAATTTTGGGGAAGTAATTAAGGGTGAGGCAGCGATTCATGATGGATAGGATGATATCCGGTATACATTTAACCACTATTAGACAGATATCTGCTGTTAGATGGTCTAGTCCTGGGGCCCTTTTGTGGCTCATGGACGATAAAGCCTCAATCATTTCGGATAATGTGAAAGGGGGATCTTCAGGGGTTTTTATTGGGTCTCTTTCTTGGCATCGAATGATTTTTTGAAGTGGAGTATCTGCTTTATTGTCATCTGGGTAAAAGTTTTTGAGAAGGGCTTGCGCCGTTTCGTTGGCATTTGAGGTGTATGTGCCGTCACTTTTCTTTAGTGTGGCAGGAGGCTGAGTTATGGGACGTGACTTTATAATTCTGTTTGTGATGGTCCACACAAGGTTAGGTTAGGTTAGGTTAGGTTAGGTTAGGTTAGGTTAGGTTAGGTTAGGTTAGGTTAGGTTAGGTTAGGTTAGGTTAGGTTAGGTTAGGTTAGGTTAGGTTAGGTTAGGTTAGGTTAGGTTAGGTTAGGTTAGGTTAGGTTAGGTTAGGTTAGGTTAGGTTAGGTTAGGTTAGGTTAGGTTAGGTTAGGTTAGGTTAGGTTAGGTTAGGTTAGGTTAGGTTAGGTTAGGTTAGGTTAGGTTAGGTTAGGTTAGGTTAGGTTAGGTTAGGTTAGGTTAGGTTAGGTTAGGTTAGGTTAGGTTAGGTTAGGTTAGGTTAGGTTAGGTTAGGTTAGGTTAGGTTAGGTTAGGTTAGGTTAGGTTAGGTTAGGTTAGGTTAGGTTAGGTTAGGTTAGGTTAGGTTAGGTTAGGTTAGGTTAGGTTAGGTTAGGTTAGGTTAGGTTAGGTTAGGTTAGGTTAGGTTAGGTTAGGTTAGGTTAGGTTAGGTTAGGTTAGGTTAGGTTAGGTTAGGTTAGGTTAGGTTAGGTTAGGTTAGGTTAGGTTAGGTTAGGTTAGGTTAGGTTAGGTTAGGTTAGGTTAGGTTAGGTTAGGTTAGGTTAGGTTAGGTTAGGTTAGGTTAGGTTAGGTTAGGTTAGGTTAGGTTAGGTTAGGTTAGGTTAGGTTAGGTTAGGTTAGGTTAGGTTAGGTTAGGTTAGGTTAGGTTAGGTTAGGTTAGGTTAGGTTAGGTTAGGTTAGGTTAGGTTAGGTTAGGTTAGGTTAGGTTAGGTTAGGTTAGGTTAGGTTAGGTTAGGTTAGGTTAGGTTAGGTTAGGTTAGGTTAGGTTAGGTTAGGTTAGGTTAGGTTAGGTTAGGTTAGGTTAGGTTAGGTTAGGTTAGGTTAGGTTAGGTTAGGTTAGGTTAGGTTAGGTTAGGTTAGGTTAGGTTAGGTTAGGTTAGGTTAGGTTAGGTTAGGTTAGGTTAGGTTAGGTTAGGTTAGGTTAGGTTAGGTTAGGTTAGGTTAGGTTAGGTTAGGTTAGGTTAGGTTAGGTTAGGTTAGGTTAGGTTAGGTTAGGTTAGGTTAGGTTAGGTTAGGTTAGGTTAGGTTAGGTTAGGTTAGGTTAGGTTAGGTTAGGTTAGGTTAGGTTAGGTTAGGTTAGGTT
>CATOPS010000065.1:0-27500 GCA_951802225.1 Euspilapteryx auroguttella | reverse complement strand
CCGGGCGCTACGACTTTAGATGCTTCAGGGGCACAATTTCCATCCGAAACCACTGAACCAGTAAATTCGGTCTGCTGTTTACCGGGCGTAGTGTTTCTCAAAATTCTGGTTTGGGTAATGGTTTGGGTAGGATGCAGCCCCTAACCAGGGTCGGATGCTACAAGTTTGGATTGTAATCCTGTCCGATTAGCTTTCCAGACTCTGCATAGGGCAAACATCAGTTTATGAGAGCACATAGAAGAGTATGCATTGCGTCAACGACCGGCGTAACAGTACAGGGACAGCTCAGAACGTTATGCCGTCGCTGAACCCTCTCTATCCCGTCCTGGAGCGGTACTCTCTCATTTAGTTTAGATATTTATTTAATTTATTATTAATAAGAATCAGTGTTGCTTAATATGGTATGATGTGTGGTTTGCACCATTACAATTGTGAATGTCTAAAAAGAAAGAGAGTAGGCTCACCGTTCGTGGGCTCAACACACCCAAGCCATGGTTTGTTTGCTTTGGACCAGGGTGTACTTCCAGTTCACTTCACTATGTCGCTGCGGCTCACCAGCCGAAGCGAGAACCGAGGACAAGGTGTCGCTTCGTTGGGGAGTTCCCTGGTCGCGTTTGTTTGGTTTTATGACTAAAAAGTCCCACTCCTGCGGAGCACATTATATCCTCGTCTCTTCGCATAGAGTCGGCGGCTACAGGTTCGGATGGTTCAGCATTAGGCAAGCCCATCCCTGACCATCCCAACCCGATTTGCCTCCGGCACCGCGCAGAGCAGACATCGATACATGTGGGTCCGTAGAAATGTATGTTTGGTGACAACAGAAGTCTCAGACTACAGGAGCACATACATCCATGCCTCTTCGCACATATTTAGGTGCTACAGGTTCGGATGGTTCAGCATTGGGCAAGCCCATCCCTGACCATCCCAACTTGATTCGCTCCCGGCACCGCGCAGAGCAGGTATCGATGCATGATAGCCCGTAGAATAGTTAGAATAGCATGGGTCAATTGTGACAGCTTTTAGTGATCAGGGTGTACTTCCAGTCCACTTCACTATATCACAGTGACTCACCAGCTGGGGCGAGAACCGAGAATAAGTGTCGTTTCGTTGGGGAGTTCCCTGGTCACGTTTGTTTTGGTTTGGTTTGGTTTGGTTTGATTTGGTGACTATAAGTCTCAGTTCACAGGAGCACGTGTATCCATGCCTCTTCGCACGGGGTCGAGTGCTACAGGTTCGGGTGGTTCAGCCTTGGGCAAGCCCATCCCTGACCATCCCAACCTGAATCGCTCCCGGCGCCGCGCAGAGCAGGTATTGATGCATGATAGCCTGTAGAGTAGTTGGAATAGTATGGGTTGTTTGCGGCGGTTTTAATGATCAGGATGTACTTCCAGTTCACTTCACTATACCACTGCGGCTCACCAGCCGAAGCAAGAACCGAGAATTAGTGTCGTTTCGTTGGGGAGTTCCCTGACCACGTTTGTTTTGGTTTGGTGACTATTAAGTCTCAGTCCACTGGAGCTAGTGCATCCATGTCTCCTTGCACGGGGTCGGGTGCTACAGGTTCGAATGGTTCAGCATTAGGCAAGCCCATCCCTGACCATCCCAACCCGATTCGCTCCCGGAAACGCGCAGAGCAGGCACCGATACACGTTAGCCTGTAGAGTAGTTAGAATAAATAAAATGTCGCTCTTCATGGGGGCACACATACCGACATCTCCTTGCACAGAGACGGGTGCTACAGGTTCGCATGGTTCAGCCTTGGGCAATCCCATACCTGACCATCCCAACCTGATTCACTCCAGGCACCACGCGGAGCAGGTGTCGATGCATGATAGCCCGTAGAATATCTCATTATTTATAATTTATTTAAAATACTATCACACTCGTCAATTGTCGGGTAAGGGTCTCCCCCGTAAATTGCCACTACAACGGATACCAAAGGGCTATCCAGTAATCCAGTCCACTCCTCCTTGAGCCCCACCGGTTCGTCCAGTCATCCTGCAGAGGTACGCCCGCTCCGCGACCCCGGCCCGCGGATGTCGCTCAGGAATTTTCGGCCCATAAGTAGCTGGAAAACAAGAAATTCGGAGAAATATGTTAAAGTAGCTTTGTTGTGCCTCGCGGTGTAGTCCTCGCCTTATTGGGGAAGATAGATAGCTAAAGTGTTACTCCAAGGTTTGTTCGGGCCTTCATTTGTTCGGAATTTGTTAAAATCTGTTCAGCTGGTCAGACGTGAAGAGGTAACGGACGTGTTTGATTAAAGCTTTCTTATTTATTGTTAGTAGGCGCCCCATAGCTTCGCCAGCTTTAGTCTTATACAAAGTGTATTTAAATTGGTTCGGTCCTTTCACAAAAAAGTGAGGACAGACAGACAGACAGACAGACAGACAGACAGACAGACAGACAGACAGACAGACAGACAGACAGACAGACAGACACAGACAGACAGACAGACAGACAGACAGACAGACAGACAGACAGACAGACAGACAGACAGACAGACAGACAGACAGACAGACAGACAGGCAGGCAGACAGGCAGGCAGACAGGCAGACAGCTACACGGTCAGACACGCGGACCGATATACAGACAGAAACGTGGGTCGATATACAGACAGACACACGGACAGACAGACAGACAGACAGATAGAGTTACTTTCGTATTTATAATATGGTATGGGTATGGACCAGCTGTCAAGACACCAGCCTGTGTTAATCCAGGGTGTCAGCTTAATTTCATGTAGAATTTAACTGAAAATGTTCCAGTCGTTGAGACGTGAGGAATTGGCAAATATACACGCAAACTTTCGTCTTATATTGCTAGTGTGTTTAGCTGTCCCCAGGAGTGTAATCCGCATTCTGTAGTTAATTACTGTAAGTAATCCAGAGTGCTGGCGAACTTGATACCAAATTCCATAATAATTGCTTCAGTTGTTCAGTTGCGAAGAAGCAACAAATATACATATGCACAAACCTTTGTACCCACAATATAAGTGAGATTAGCTGTGACTAGTAGCGTTACCCGCAGTTTGTTGTAGCTGTCCTCTTCTCTGTTCATGGTAAGCTTATCTGTTTATTTTGGGCCTCGTGTGTGAAAAAAAACTCCCTCAAATATGAAAATCTGTCAGAGTTAGGTTCAAGTAATATCTGTTCATGGTGAATTATAAAGCTAATTAAGAGGGTCCGCATTCCAGTAGTTTTCTAAATTCAGGTTTTTGTAAATAGCGCAAGATTTTTAAATGTAGTTATGCAGCCCTTTTTAATTCTACAGAGGACTATTTATTTTGTTCTATAGAGATGTAAAAGTTAGTCCAGGTGATATCTGTTCGACATAGAAAACAATTAAAAGGAGGCCTTATTGTGGTAAGGTTTCCCAAACTTGAGGTTGCAAAGGGAAAGATGTAAATGATATAGAATAGAGTAGAAAAATAAACTTTATTGCATACAGAGTAAGATGCCAAAGTACGTTGATAAATATATAATAAGAGATGTATTTTGGTTTATGGTTATGTTTGCCTATATTATGCATTTACTTTGAGCTTTCTGTCTACCCCTAGTCATAATATCAAGTGTGTAGATCTTAGTGATATGTGTTCTTGATAAATTACAAGACTAGTTAAGAGGCTTTATTATAGTGAAGTTTCCTGAGTTAAGGTTTTATAAGTTGTGCAAAATGTAAATGGAATTGTAGCGTTAGGGGCCTTTGATTTTTATGGTAGCACTTATTTAGGTATGTGGTCTTATTAGAATTCCACTGTGGACTATAAGCTTGCTCACTTACTTTGTGCCTTAGTATTCTCTTATTAAGATATAAAACACACAAGTTAGTCCTGGTGATGATAAATCACAAAACACAATTAAAAGGTGGCCTTATTATAGTGAGGTTTCTTAAACTTGGGGTTATACAAAGTGCAGGATGTAAAATTGACAAATATATTTGAGACA
This sequence comes from Euspilapteryx auroguttella, assembly GCA_951802225.1. Lineage (NCBI taxonomy): Eukaryota > Metazoa > Arthropoda > Insecta > Lepidoptera > Gracillariidae > Euspilapteryx > Euspilapteryx auroguttella. Next base: position 23,556 of record CATOPS010000065.1, on the reverse strand, counting down.
CTTGGTCTCACTCCCGCCACTGATTCCACTGTTGGCTAGGGGTCTTCCCACTTACCTTTAGCAATGTTGAACACATAAGTGAGACCAAGCATCATTCACACCGTGCAGCCCCGTTTTAGCTCCATTGTAGATTAAAAGCTTATTTACTTACTTTAAGCCTTTCTGCCCTCTTATATCAAAATATTAGACAAACGAGGCAGTCCAGGTGATGTCTGTTCATGATAAAGCTTAGTTGAAGAGGATTCTATAAGATAAAACACAAAGCTTGATTAAAAGAAGTCTTATTTTAAGTCAGGGTTGCATAAGTGGTGTGGTGCGGGGTGTAAAGCTGACAGGCATTATGTCAGGGACTCCTACTAGCTGTGGTCGCACTCACTCAAATTGTGTGGCCCTGCTATAGTTCCACTGCAGATCAGGGGTATGCCTACTTTATATCGAGGTTCGAGTCTCCTGCTATGAGTCGTGCACACAAAGAGAGCACCTCATCAATTCCACATGTAATTCCAGATGATATCAGCCGTGATTCTATTAAGGTTGCTGCTTCTTGTGGGCGCAGGTTATACCTACGTTGTTTTATTACAAAATGTGCGGCGTACATACATACAGACAACCGTATTTAAATTTAATTCAAGCATTCTCTAAACTTATGTTTATGCAAGGTGGCGTCAGTGTTGCCAATGGCTACTTATCAAACTCCCCCAAGATCACCGGTCAAGCTCCCAAATTTTGAGAGAAAAATGTGCCGATTCCCACAAAATCCCCTCACAATGAGAAAGATAACCAATCGAAGTATCTCTTAAAATCATCCGGTAAACTACAATCCTACTCCGGTTTTCTCTTATGTTCAGGCTTAAAAGTAAAAACTAGGTTAAATATACGTAAAAACCGAAGAGTTGTAAATTACATATATCACTGCTTTTCCAATTTGCTTCAAAGAACCAAATATTAACATTACATTAAGCAAGAACTAGGAATAACCAACTGCCTGATTTTAGGGCGGAGTCATACATTTCCATTATTGTATTTCCATATTATTCAGTAATTTAAACGAATAAGGTTAATAATCACTTCCCTGAAGATAAGTTTGAGTTTAAGCCATTTTGTCAATAAAATAAACAAAGGCAGCAATTTATATTTGATCAATGGATGATTTGGTTATACTTTTGTGGATTGGTAAAATGCTGAATTCCCCTCTTATTTCCCCGCACAGTGCCTCTCCCCACAAACTCCCCAATCGCTTTGGGACTCCCCGCAGCTCGGGGAATTCTCCAAACATTGGCAACGCTGGGTGGCGTATTAGTCGCCACAAAACAAGGAGCCCATTCTGACGTTGTCACTGTGACGCAACTAGTGATGTAGCCAAATAAATGACTCTATGCGCGATGCTCACGATTCAGGTTTGTGTAAGTATTTGATCGATTTGGTTTTTTACAGAGTGCATTGGATGTAAATTATGATTAGATAATTTTAATATTGTAGGTAATTTGAAATGAAATAAGCGAAAGTGATTGAATCTTAAATCGATATCAATCTCCTGATTAGAAGTCGAAATCGACGGAATTGTTAACATAACTACTAAAATGCAAAACAGACTGAGAACGTAACTTTTCTTTTTTAAGATGTTTCGTTAAATTATAAAATTGCATGTTATTTCAGATTCAGAGCGAAAAGAATGGCGTAAATAATATTTAACACCTCACAAAGAGCATTGTGTTGTGTAGAAACACTACGTTATTAAATTGTGTTGTTTCTTTCAGGATCGTTCTGAGTTACAATCTATCCAGGTCAGAAGGGTGTAGTGATTATTGTAATCAATATATATAAAACTCTTCCGTTACTGACTGACTGACTGACTGACTGACTGACTGACTGACTGACTGACTGACTGACTGACTGACTGACTGACTGACTGACTGACTGACTGACTGACTGACTGACTGACTGACTGACTGACTGACTGACTGACAGACAACGCAGAGCCGAAACTACTGGGCGTACAGGGCTGAAATTTGGCATGTAGGATCCTTAGGGAGTGTAGGTGAGCACTAAGAAAGGATTTCCCGAAATTCCCACGGGAACGGGAAAAAACGGGATTTTTGTCTTTATGAGAAATCTGCGCGGGAAATACCGCGGGGCAGCTTCTAGTACAATATACTATATTACATACAACACCGAAAGCCGGAGGTGTTACGCCGAACGAGACCATCACCGCACGTATTTACGTTCCGAAAACTTTTTCATAAAGGAAATTCTGAGTTTTGGCTGTATGGGATACATTCCTTTGCCTAACCAAAAAAAAAAAAATGGGCGAATCAATCAGTAGCAAAACTTGTCAGTCCTGGGTCCTGACTGAATGAGACTAGTGCTGAACTGCTGACCTAAAAATTCACATGCCGCATTTAATCGGTAGGTGTTACCGTAATTTTTTACCGTAATTTACCGTAATGCAGTTTCATAATTATTTATGAAATCATGTTATCTAAAGTATGGCGAGGTTCGGTGAGCGATGATGATGACATTAGGTCCTTGGGTAATTAATGGGTAATTAATGTATGTAACGCACACCGGCGTCATCCAGCGCACAACCCTAGGACTAGGACCGAATCAAAACCCACATCGTACCACCGAAGTTTTGCTACGCAGTTTCTCCCGTAAAATCATTTAGGGTGGTAAGGGATAAAATGAGATTTTTATAAAATTAATTGATTATTTTGGTATACCGTAAATTTTCACCAAATACCGGATTCTATGCTGGCAATATCGTAATTTTGACGAGGAGTTGGGGACATCACTATGTAATACTTGTTAAGTCTGTGTAAAGTTATCTCTAAACAATGAAAAAAAACAAGCAGGAAACAGAAATTTTGTGGACCTAAGGAGAGTTTGTTACGATTGTTGCTTTGCATTCAGAAGGGAATGCACAGTCTTTCTCCTGAACGCGTTTAACTCCTGGAATCCGGTCTGTTAGATTAGCCGTCCCTAAAATGACCCACCGGCCAGGTAATGTTTTATAATGTCACCGTTCGTATTATCAATTGGTAGCATTCGCCACCTCGTCTCGTCAGCCGTACCTATGTGGCTAAGTGGGACCGTGATGTGCTCACCAATGTGCAATGTGTACCTATGTGCTCTTTTCAGATGTTTGAATTTCAAGAAGGGAAGAGAGAGCCAGGATTTCCTGTTGATAATGACAAGAGGCGGCACGGACTCATGATTCGAACGCAACTTTGTCCGGCCAGACAGCTGTTCCGGAGCCTGGTGGCCGCCCGTGTTTTCACAGTTATTTGGATTTATCCGGTAAGTTTGAGAATGGTTCAATTATTGAGCATTTTTGTCCTGTGGGTTGAGATGGTTATAATATTTGTGGGTGAGGCCTACCTAGGTTGGATTTTAATGCAAGCGATGTTTACAGAGTGTGAGGCCAAAATCTCCGCCAGATCAGGGCCCCTCAAAGACCTGGGTTGCAGGCGATCTTGGACACTTCTTCTGGACCCCGTGTCCCACTAGAATTCAGCAAGTCGCTATCAGGCGTCTAAACTTACCGTGCAACTATTCAACTTCCGAAGCTTGAATCATTGTGCCAAAATATCTGCCTGTTCACCACCACAGACTAAAGTAAGTCCGTGTGAATATATATTAATGCTCTGAGTCAGTCCCTCGAACAGATCTGTTCAGAGTTGATTAGAGGGTCAAAAGAGAGTAGGGCTGTGTTGTTTGTTTTACGAGCGACCTGAGCGGGTACTCTTCCAGTGTTTGTCTACTGTTAAACATATAGCGGTATTTGTTGAAAGTAATTTTGTTTGTTTGTTTGAGAGTTTAAGATACCTGAACTGTGTAGAATCACTTTCCCATGCCTAAATTGGATCATGACCAGCTCGGGTCTATTATGAAACTTTCTTTACTAGTATTATTATTATTTTGGAAACTCCCTATTGTTATGTTTTTATTCAATGTGATTTATGTTTCAGCATTATTTTGATCAAGGGATGAACAGGCGTCTCCTCGAAGAACAACTAATGTGTTTAGCAATTAATTGCTTTAAGAATTTAGAATGGAAGATTAATATTGATCATGTTATAATGAGTAATATTATTTGTTGCTAAGCACTCCTGCGGTGGCCGTGTACAGGGCTCTAGTTGTTCTCTACTAGTGCAGGTGATAATTATAGTTTAGGATTATTGTAAATATATTAATGAACTGTGTATAGTTTGTTTCATTTATATTATTATAACTAGACGACCCGGCGAACTTCGTACCGCCTTACATTTTACTATCTTGTGAATGTGTTATACTTGTAAACCTTATTCTTGAATCACTCTATCTATTGCAGAAAACCGCATCAAATCCGTTGCGTATTTTAAAGATTTAAGCATACATAAGGATAGACGCAGGAAGCTACTCCATTTTATACTATGTATTGATTTAGGGTTAATGTCAATATATTGATAATTTATTAAAATTTTGTTTTATTTATGTTAGCCGTTTATCCCGGTGTGCTTTGTATCGCAGAACCCTCCCTGGGCCACCAAAGCATTTCAGAACTAGATTTAGCCAAATGGGTCCAGTTCTTGAGTCCCAGCAGGACTGACAGGCCACAATTAATCAATATATATAAAACTCTTCCGTTACTCACTGACTGACTGATCGACAGACAACGCAGAGCCAAAACCACTGGGCGTAGCGGACTGAAACTTTTGCATGCATATTCCTTAGGGGGTGTAGGTGAGCACAAGAAAGGATTTCCCGAAATTCCCACAGGAGCGGGAAGAAAAAAAAAAAAACTGGATTCTTGTGTTTATGAGAAATCTGCGCGAGTGAAACCGCGGGGCCTCTAGTTTTTATATAAGATACCTTAGGGCATCTAGGTCCAGCTAAATGAGAGGCATGATAAGATGAAAAATTTCTATAATTGGCCAATAATTCACCTGCCTTATTACACAAATTAAGCATTTTGTTATGCCCTGTCTGTGGGTATGGCTACCTATGTGACAGCTTTGGTTATCAGTCAGTGTGGTCGCGCCGCATCACAACAGGCGCAATATTGTTCCTAACCTGTAACACAGCACAGAACGAGCACTTTCAAGGAGACGACACCGAAGCTAGCACCGTTCATCAGATAGCCGCAACCACAGCAACGCACTTTATGTCCATCGCAAATGTGTAGAATCGCTCCCGCCCCCGCTCCTACTAAGAACAGCAATGAACAAAATGAATTGAACCAGGTCCTGACTGCTGGAATTGAGGACGAGCCACTGACCAAAATGAGGTTATATTTCTTTTTCTGTAAAAGTTGATTTGAAACAATTTGAGTTGGAGTGGAATGGTCTTTCATTAGAGCCTATTATTACATTAGGTCAAGGCAGTGGGGGAGCTATGTTTTCATTTTGAGGGCCACTTCAGGTAGATGCATCATTCTCCATTCTTAGTTGCGTTCATAAATTTTAGGGGGAGTAATATAAGTTAAAGGGCCACAATTCAGTACTTAAAAGTAAAGGGATCCTAATTCAATTAAATATAAAAATAAAAATAAATTTTTTTTTTTTTTTTTTTGGTAAATATAAAAAAAAAACAAAGAATAAATGTACGATGGAATCGATGCGGAGAATAGTGGCTTGCTTTTAGTTGGCCTTGGGCCTTTGGCCTTGGGCTGATTGGGCTTCAGCCCAAGTGGCGGGGTATTAAATAGTGTGTCGGCAAAAAGTCGATAGCGCGATGCAGAAAACGGTGCGTTTTGTTACTGCTTTATGTAACTTAAGTTGAGTAGGTGAAGAAAGATTTATGAGCAGGGGAGTTTTTAAGGGCAGGGCAGGCAATCAAGAGGCACACAATTAAAGTAAAGTAAAAGATGGATAGATAGAAAGCACTTACCTCAGGCAGGACAGGCTGAGCTTGCACTTACCCTGAAATTTATTTTGTCGCGGCGCAAGAATAAAAAGTAAAGCTAGTATAAGAAAAAACTTGAATTGAATTGAATTTAAAAGTGTTCGTCATGGCGGTCGGCGGCGGGCAGAGTCGTGCGCGAGCGCGACTGAGGCTGGCAGCGGCAGAGGAAAAAGTGAACGAGCGGGGGCCCCACTGGGGTCTATATAAAGGCAGAGATCGTAATTTATCGGCTACCTTCGGCAGTCGCGAACAAAAATACGCTGACTAACGGTAGTTTCACAAAAATTAATCTAACTTTATGGAACCTGATTTGAGCTGACCCAACCTAGGTTATGTATGTATGTACGTAGACCTGCTCGACTGTAATGTGACAAGTTTCCAGATTTCATAAGTCTATTGAAGACTTGGCTGCACTGGCCGTGTTCCTCTGCCTGTCCAGAGTAGTACGGCGTACTACTTTATAGTCTGTGCTCTAGGGAATGTCGCAATTTTACCGAGCACGAACAATTTTTGCGGATTTGAATAAGATGAGGTTTACAGCAGGGTCTACAGTTTTCAGCAGCGGTGTTTTGTTTGATTAAGTTTTTATTAATTTAAAGTATGATTGTATTTTGTTTTATTTAGGAAGCAGGTGAGTAAGAATGCATATTGGGTGGCGCCCTCTTTATTATTTTCTAGACATCTGTGCTAAGCGTTGGGACGGTGCGAGCTTCTAGCTATGTAAAGAATCGTATTATTTTATTTAGCAAGAGAACGGGTAGAGGTTGCAAAGTCCGCGCACCAGGTGGCGCTTTTAATATATTCTACGGCAGCGGTGCCGTGTCGTGGAACCATTTTTATTTTACGTTGGGGACAAATAGCAAGTGGTAAAATTACTAATTTCAGATACGAGGTGGCGCCCTCTTTATTTTCTATAATATATCGTTTGAGACGTAAAAAAAAAAATCTTTTAGCTTCTAGTAATGTAAGGGAAAGGATTATTTTAATTTATCAGGAGAGTGGGTGAGGCTACCAAGCCTTTTTCATATAAGGTGGCGCCATCCGTTGTTCTTACGCGGAACCATGTTTACTCTTCGCTATGATAACTTCAGCAGTGTTTTATTTAGTAAGAAATTAAGTAGGAGTTTTTTAATCCGGATACGAGGTGGCGCCTTTTTTATTTTCTAGATTATCTTTGCCGAGCTTGGAGAGTGGCGCCCTCACTACGTATCACGGCAACGGTGTCTAAGCGTGGAACCATTTTTATTTTTACGTTGAAGGCACGAGAATGGATAATGAATTTTTATATTTGATTTATTTAGATTTACATTTTAGATTTGAATTGTATTTTATTTTAGGAAGCAAGTGAATATTATCCCCTATCTGTGTAAAGCTGTATGTGTATTGAATGCATTTTTTCAAGAGAGTCTATGGTATGGCTGTATGGGATATGTTCCTTTGTCTAATTGAGAGTGGTATGCGAATAAATAAAAGATTGACTGAACATTGTTGTGTGTGTTTGATGTCCCTTGTATTTTGTAATGTTTTCTCCAATAAATTAATGTGTTATTTTGTTGTATTAGTTAAAATTAAAAGAGGAAATGGTGATAGAGGTAGTGCTGACCTATGCCATAGCACGCAGCTTAATCTGGAGACCTGTTCAGGAGCTCGTGATGGCTTCCTTGGTGCCCATGTTCGAGACAGTTGTTTAGATTTTATACAGCAGGATGGGTGTAACCTAGGTTTCGTGTTAGTGGGCTACTTTTGTTTATGAGTTGAGATGTCTTTTAATAATGTTTAGTGTTGTTGTGGTGTGTTGAGCAAGTCTTGTCTGGATTTTAATGTAAAAAATGTTTCAGCAGAGCTCAAGATCAGGAGGATCAGGATCACTCAAAGACCCAGTTTGCAAACCGTACTGGACATATATTCTGGTTCAAGTCTTGGCTGAATTTAAGCGAGCAGCTCTAATGCACTCGGGCATTGTGTAAGCATGTTTGCGAGGATGTCTACCTGTTCGAGATTTCGGTATAGCGCAGTATGGAAAAAGAAGTGTTGGGTACTAGATGTTTAAATTTTCTCAGATTAATTTATTTTGAATAGTTTTAAATAACATCTGACTTACTTTAATTCATTGAGTGTGATTTAAAAAAAACTGTTGCTCTAATGTATGAATAAAGGAAATATTAATTGTGTTTTCATATTATAATATGTGAGATTGTCTGTTATGGTTTACTCGCTCGCTATTGAACCGATTTCAAAAAGAAAGTAGGTTATCAGCTTGACCTGTATGTATGTGTGTGTGTTTGTACGCGACTATCTCGAGCTTGGCTAAACCGATTTGGATGCGGTTTTCACATAAGTATTTATTAAATTCAGGAAAAGGTTTTTAGTACCTGTATTAGCCGATTTGAAGAGAGATGAGGGGATTATCAGTTTATGTATGTGTAGATTTATTGAGGGCGGGTCTATTTTTAAAGAAATTATTTACTAGGATTGCTGGATTGTAGTTTTATATTAAGTTATGGTTTGATATCCTTTTTTGGTAGTTTTCACTAAATCTAGTCATTTCAATATCATGTAAACTCAAAGTCAAACTCGGACTCAGACTCGAATATTTTATTGTATGATTGTAAGTTAACAGAGGTGATAGGTGCGTAATGTAATGTCCATTTACGACCTGCCACAAGTAAGTAATAAGGATTAAGTTATTTTATTTTTTCAATAAATTATTTTGTTTTAAATTTTGTTTTAATTAGTATGATGAGATTATGATTATGATGATACCAACCGAGAGTTGTCTTAATTGAAAAATTGTTAAGTCATGCTGAGCTATCTCAGGGGTTTCATTCAAAATGGCCGCGTGACCGCGTGGCCGTTCTTAGGTTATGTAAATTAGGGAATGAATTAGGTAATTTAAGTAAGTAAGTATCTAGGGGTAGTTTTATTAGATGCATTTGAGGGTGCTGGTGATATTGGGCTGTTTGGGCTTCGGCCCAAGTGGCGGGGTATTAAATAGTGTGTCGGCAAAAAGTCGATAGCGCGATGCAGAAAACGGTGCGTTTTGTTACTGCTTTATGTAACTTAAGTTGAGTAGGTGAAGAAAGATTTATGAGCAGGGGAGTTTTTAAGGGCAGGGCAGGCAATCAAGAGGCACACAATTAAAGTAAAGTAAAAGATGGATAGATAGAAAGCACTTACCTCAGGCAGGACAGGCTGAGCTTGCACTTACCCTGAAATTTATTTTGTCGCGGCGCAAGAATAAAAAGTAAAGCTAGTATAAGAAAAAACTTGAATTGAATTGAATTTAAAAGTGTTCGTCATGGCGGTCGGCGGCGGGCAGAGTCGTGCGCGAGCGCGACTGAGGCTGGCAGCGGCAGAGGAAAAAGTGAACGAGCGGGGGCCCCACTGGGGTCTATATAAAGGCAGAGATCGTAATTTATCGGCTACCTTCGGCAGTCGCGAACAAAAATACGCTGACTAACGGTAGTTTCACAAAAATTAATCTAACTTTATGGAACCTGATTTGAGCTGACCCAACCTAGGTTATGTATGTATGTACGTAGACCTGCTCGACTGTAATGTGACAAGTTTCCAGATTTCATAAGTCTATTGAAGACTTGGCTGCACTGGCCGTGTTCCTCTGCCTGTCCAGAGTAGTACGGCGTACTACTTTATAGTCTGTGCTCTAGGGAATGTCGCAATTTTACCGAGCACGAACAATTTTTGCGGATTTGAATAAGATGAGGTTTACAGCAGGGTCTACAGTTTTCAGCAGCGGTGTTTTGTTTGATTAAGTTTTTATTAATTTAAAGTATGATTGTATTTTGTTTTATTTAGGAAGCAGGTGAGTAAGAATGCATATTGGGTGGCGCCCTCTTTATTATTTTCTAGACATCTGTGCTAAGCGTTGGGACGGTGCGAGCTTCTAGCTATGTAAAGAATCGTATTATTTTATTTAGCAAGAGAACGGGTAGAGGTTGCAAAGTCCGCGCACCAGGTGGCGCTTTTAATATATTCTACGGCAGCGGTGCCGTGTCGTGGAACCATTTTTATTTTACGTTGGGGACAAATAGCAAGTGGTAAAATTACTAATTTCAGATACGAGGTGGCGCCCTCTTTATTTTCTATAATATATCGTTTGAGACGTAAAAAAAAAAATCTTTTAGCTTCTAGTAATGTAAGGGAAAGGATTATTTTAATTTATCAGGAGAGTGGGTGAGGCTACCAAGCCTTTTTCATATAAGGTGGCGCCATCCGTTGTTCTTACGCGGAACCATGTTTACTCTTCGCTATGATAACTTCAGCAGTGTTTTATTTAGTAAGAAATTAAGTAGGAGTTTTTTAATCCGGATACGAGGTGGCGCCTTTTTTATTTTCTAGATTATCTTTGCCGAGCTTGGAGAGTGGCGCCCTCACTACGTATCACGGCAACGGTGTCTAAGCGTGGAACCATTTTTATTTTTACGTTGAAGGCACGAGAATGGATAATGACAGACTCAGACTCGAATATTTTATTGTATGATTGTAAGTTAACAGAGGTGATAGGTGCGTAATGTAATGTCCATTTACGACCTGCCACAAGTAAGTAATAAGGATTAAGTTATTTTATTTTTTCAATAAATTATTTTGTTTTAAATTTTGTTTTAATTAGTATGATGAGATTATGATTATGATGATACCAACCGAGAGTTGTCTTAATTGAAAAATTGTTAAGTCATGCTGAGCTATCTCAGGGGTTTCATTCAAAATGGCCGCGTGACCGCGTGGCCGTTCTTAGGTTATGTAAATTAGGGAATGAATTAGGTAATTTAAGTAAGTAAGTATCTAGGGGTAGTTTTATTAGATGCATTTGAGGGTGCTGGTGATATTGGGCTGTTTGGGCTTCGGCCCAAGTGGCGGGGTATTAAATAGTGTGTCGGCAAAAAGTCGATAGCGCGATGCAGAAAACGGTGCGTTTTGTTACTGCTTTATGTAACTTAAGTTGAGTAGGTGAAGAAAGATTTATGAGCAGGGGAGTTTTTAAGGGCAGGGCAGGCAATCAAGAGGCACACAATTAAAGTAAAGTAAAAGATGGATAGATAGAAAGCACTTACCTCAGGCAGGACAGGCTGAGCTTGCACTTACCCTGAAATTTATTTTGTCGCGGCGCAAGAATAAAAAGTAAAGCTAGTATAAGAAAAAACTTGAATTGAATTGAATTTAAAAGTGTTCGTCATGGCGGTCGGCGGCGGGCAGAGTCGTGCGCGAGCGCGACTGAGGCTGGCAGCGGCAGAGGAAAAAGTGAACGAGCGGGGGCCCCACTGGGGTCTATATAAAGGCAGAGATCGTAATTTATCGGCTACCTTCGGCAGTCGCGAACAAAAATACGCTGACTAACGGTAGTTTCACAAAAATTAATCTAACTTTATGGAACCTGATTTGAGCTGACCCAACCTAGGTTATGTATGTATGTACGTAGACCTGCTCGACTGTAATGTGACAAGTTTCCAGATTTCATAAGTCTATTGAAGACTTGGCTGCACTGGCCGTGTTCCTCTGCCTGTCCAGAGTAGTACGGCGTACTACTTTATAGTCTGTGCTCTAGGGAATGTCGCAATTTTACCGAGCACGAACAATTTTTGCGGATTTGAATAAGATGAGGTTTACAGCAGGGTCTACAGTTTTCAGCAGCGGTGTTTTGTTTGATTAAGTTTTTATTAATTTAAAGTATGATTGTATTTTGTTTTATTTAGGAAGCAGGTGAGTAAGAATGCATATTGGGTGGCGCCCTCTTTATTATTTTCTAGACATCTGTGCTAAGCGTTGGGACGGTGCGAGCTTCTAGCTATGTAAAGAATCGTATTATTTTATTTAGCAAGAGAACGGGTAGAGGTTGCAAAGTCCGCGCACCAGGTGGCGCTTTTAATATATTCTACGGCAGCGGTGCCGTGTCGTGGAACCATTTTTATTTTACGTTGGGGACAAATAGCAAGTGGTAAAATTACTAATTTCAGATACGAGGTGGCGCCCTCTTTATTTTCTATAATATATCGTTTGAGACGTAAAAAAAAAAATCTTTTAGCTTCTAGTAATGTAAGGGAAAGGATTATTTTAATTTATCAGGAGAGTGGGTGAGGCTACCAAGCCTTTTTCATATAAGGTGGCGCCATCCGTTGTTCTTACGCGGAACCATGTTTACTCTTCGCTATGATAACTTCAGCAGTGTTTTATTTAGTAAGAAATTAAGTAGGAGTTTTTTAATCCGGATACGAGGTGGCGCCTTTTTTATTTTCTAGATTATCTTTGCCGAGCTTGGAGAGTGGCGCCCTCACTACGTATCACGGCAACGGTGTCTAAGCGTGGAACCATTTTTATTTTTACGTTGAAGGCACGAGAATGGATAATGAATTTTTATATTTGATTTATTTAGATTTACATTTTAGATTTGAATTGTATTTTATTTTAGGAAGCAAGTGAATATTATCCCCTATCTGTGTAAAGCTGTATGTGTATTGAATGCATTTTTTCAAGAGAGTCTATGGTATGGCTGTATGGGATATGTTCCTTTGTCTAATTGAGAGTGGTATGCGAATAAATAAAAGATTGACTGAACATTGTTGTGTGTGTTTGATGTCCCTTGTATTTTGTAATGTTTTCTCCAATAAATTAATGTGTTATTTTGTTGTATTAGTTAAAATTAAAAGAGGAAATGGTGATAGAGGTAGTGCTGACCTATGCCATAGCACGCAGCTTAATCTGGAGACCTGTTCAGGAGCTCGTGATGGCTTCCTTGGTGCCCATGTTCGAGACAGTTGTTTAGATTTTATACAGCAGGATGGGTGTAACCTAGGTTTCGTGTTAGTGGGCTACTTTTGTTTATGAGTTGAGATGTCTTTTAATAATGTTTAGTGTTGTTGTGGTGTGTTGAGCAAGTCTTGTCTGGATTTTAATGTAAAAAATGTTTCAGCAGAGCTCAAGATCAGGAGGATCAGGATCACTCAAAGACCCAGTTTGCAAACCGTACTGGACATATATTCTGGTTCAAGTCTTGGCTGAATTTAAGCGAGCAGCTCTAATGCACTCGGGCATTGTGTAAGCATGTTTGCGAGGATGTCTACCTGTTCGAGATTTCGGTATAGCGCAGTATGGAAAAAGAAGTGTTGGGTACTAGATGTTTAAATTTTCTCAGATTAATTTATTTTGAATAGTTTTAAATAACATCTGACTTACTTTAATTCATTGAGTGTGATTTAAAAAAAACTGTTGCTCTAATGTATGAATAAAGGAAATATTAATTGTGTTTTCATATTATAATATGTGAGATTGTCTGTTATGGTTTACTCGCTCGCTATTGAACCGATTTCAAAAAGAAAGTAGGTTATCAGCTTGACCTGTATGTATGTGTGTGTGTTTGTACGCGACTATCTCGAGCTTGGCTAAACCGATTTGGATGCGGTTTTCACATAAGTATTTATTAAATTCAGGAAAAGGTTTTTAGTACCTGTATTAGCCGATTTGAAGAGAGATGAGGGGATTATCAGTTTATGTATGTGTAGATTTATTGAGGGCGGGTCTATTTTTAAAGAAATTATTTACTAGGATTGCTGGATTGTAGTTTTATATTAAGTTATGGTTTGATATCCTTTTTTGGTAGTTTTCACTAAATCTAGTCATTTCAATATCATGTAAACTCAAAGTCAAACTCGGACTCAGACTCGAATATTTTATTGTATGATTGTAAGTTAACAGAGGTGATAGGTGCGTAATGTAATGTCCATTTACGACCTGCCACAAGTAAGTAATAAGGATTAAGTTATTTTATTTTTTCAATAAATTATTTTGTTTTAAATTTTGTTTTAATTAGTATGATGAGATTATGATTATGATGATACCAACCGAGAGTTGTCTTAATTGAAAAATTGTTAAGTCATGCTGAGCTATCTCAGGGGTTTCATTCAAAATGGCCGCGTGACCGCGTGGCCGTTCTTAGGTTATGTAAATTAGGGAATGAATTAGGTAATTTAAGTAAGTAAGTATCTAGGGGTAGTTTTATTAGATGCATTTGAGGGTGCTGGTGATATTGGGCTGTTTGGGCTTCGGCCCAAGTGGCGGGGTATTAAATAGTGTGTCGGCAAAAAGTCGATAGCGCGATGCAGAAAACGGTGCGTTTTGTTACTGCTTTATGTAACTTAAGTTGAGTAGGTGAAGAAAGATTTATGAGCAGGGGAGTTTTTAAGGGCAGGGCAGGCAATCAAGAGGCACACAATTAAAGTAAAGTAAAAGATGGATAGATAGAAAGCACTTACCTCAGGCAGGACAGGCTGAGCTTGCACTTACCCTGAAATTTATTTTGTCGCGGCGCAAGAATAAAAAGTAAAGCTAGTATAAGAAAAAACTTGAATTGAATTGAATTTAAAAGTGTTCGTCATGGCGGTCGGCGGCGGGCAGAGTCGTGCGCGAGCGCGACTGAGGCTGGCAGCGGCAGAGGAAAAAGTGAACGAGCGGGGGCCCCACTGGGGTCTATATAAAGGCAGAGATCGTAATTTATCGGCTACCTTCGGCAGTCGCGAACAAAAATACGCTGACTAACGGTAGTTTCACAAAAATTAATCTAACTTTATGGAACCTGATTTGAGCTGACCCAACCTAGGTTATGTATGTATGTACGTAGACCTGCTCGACTGTAATGTGACAAGTTTCCAGATTTCATAAGTCTATTGAAGACTTGGCTGCACTGGCCGTGTTCCTCTGCCTGTCCAGAGTAGTACGGCGTACTACTTTATAGTCTGTGCTCTAGGGAATGTCGCAATTTTACCGAGCACGAACAATTTTTGCGGATTTGAATAAGATGAGGTTTACAGCAGGGTCTACAGTTTTCAGCAGCGGTGTTTTGTTTGATTAAGTTTTTATTAATTTAAAGTATGATTGTATTTTGTTTTATTTAGGAAGCAGGTGAGTAAGAATGCATATTGGGTGGCGCCCTCTTTATTATTTTCTAGACATCTGTGCTAAGCGTTGGGACGGTGCGAGCTTCTAGCTATGTAAAGAATCGTATTATTTTATTTAGCAAGAGAACGGGTAGAGGTTGCAAAGTCCGCGCACCAGGTGGCGCTTTTAATATATTCTACGGCAGCGGTGCCGTGTCGTGGAACCATTTTTATTTTACGTTGGGGACAAATAGCAAGTGGTAAAATTACTAATTTCAGATACGAGGTGGCGCCCTCTTTATTTTCTATAATATATCGTTTGAGACGTAAAAAAAAAAATCTTTTAGCTTCTAGTAATGTAAGGGAAAGGATTATTTTAATTTATCAGGAGAGTGGGTGAGGCTACCAAGCCTTTTTCATATAAGGTGGCGCCATCCGTTGTTCTTACGCGGAACCATGTTTACTCTTCGCTATGATAACTTCAGCAGTGTTTTATTTAGTAAGAAATTAAGTAGGAGTTTTTTAATCCGGATACGAGGTGGCGCCTTTTTTATTTTCTAGATTATCTTTGCCGAGCTTGGAGAGTGGCGCCCTCACTACGTATCACGGCAACGGTGTCTAAGCGTGGAACCATTTTTATTTTTACGTTGAAGGCACGAGAATGGATAATGAATTTTTATATTTGATTTATTTAGATTTACATTTTAGATTTGAATTGTATTTTATTTTAGGAAGCAAGTGAATATTATCCCCTATCTGTGTAAAGCTGTATGTGTATTGAATGCATTTTTTCAAGAGAGTCTATGGTATGGCTGTATGGGATATGTTCCTTTGTCTAATTGAGAGTGGTATGCGAATAAATAAAAGATTGACTGAACATTGTTGTGTGTGTTTGATGTCCCTTGTATTTTGTAATGTTTTCTCCAATAAATTAATGTGTTATTTTGTTGTATTAGTTAAAATTAAAAGAGGAAATGGTGATAGAGGTAGTGCTGACCTATGCCATAGCACGCAGCTTAATCTGGAGACCTGTTCAGGAGCTCGTGATGGCTTCCTTGGTGCCCATGTTCGAGACAGTTGTTTAGATTTTATACAGCAGGATGGGTGTAACCTAGGTTTCGTGTTAGTGGGCTACTTTTGTTTATGAGTTGAGATGTCTTTTAATAATGTTTAGTGTTGTTGTGGTGTGTTGAGCAAGTCTTGTCTGGATTTTAATGTAAAAAATGTTTCAGCAGAGCTCAAGATCAGGAGGATCAGGATCACTCAAAGACCCAGTTTGCAAACCGTACTGGACATATATTCTGGTTCAAGTCTTGGCTGAATTTAAGCGAGCAGCTCTAATGCACTCGGGCATTGTGTAAGCATGTTTGCGAGGATGTCTACCTGTTCGAGATTTCGGTATAGCGCAGTATGGAAAAAGAAGTGTTGGGTACTAGATGTTTAAATTTTCTCAGATTAATTTATTTTGAATAGTTTTAAATAACATCTGACTTACTTTAATTCATTGAGTGTGATTTAAAAAAAACTGTTGCTCTAATGTATGAATAAAGGAAATATTAATTGTGTTTTCATATTATAATATGTGAGATTGTCTGTTATGGTTTACTCGCTCGCTATTGAACCGATTTCAAAAAGAAAGTAGGTTATCAGCTTGACCTGTATGTATGTGTGTGTGTTTGTACGCGACTATCTCGAGCTTGGCTAAACCGATTTGGATGCGGTTTTCACATAAGTATTTATTAAATTCAGGAAAAGGTTTTTAGTACCTGTATTAGCCGATTTGAAGAGAGATGAGGGGATTATCAGTTTATGTATGTGTAGATTTATTGAGGGCGGGTCTATTTTTAAAGAAATTATTTACTAGGATTGCTGGATTGTAGTTTTATATTAAGTTATGGTTTGATATCCTTTTTTGGTAGTTTTCACTAAATCTAGTCATTTCAATATCATGTAAACTCAAAGTCAAACTCGGACTCAGACTCGAATATTTTATTGTATGATTGTAAGTTAACAGAGGTGATAGGTGCGTAATGTAATGTCCATTTACGACCTGCCACAAGTAAGTAATAAGGATTAAGTTATTTTATTTTTTCAATAAATTATTTTGTTTTAAATTTTGTTTTAATTAGTATGATGAGATTATGATTATGATGATACCAACCGAGAGTTGTCTTAATTGAAAAATTGTTAAGTCATGCTGAGCTATCTCAGGGGTTTCATTCAAAATGGCCGCGTGACCGCGTGGCCGTTCTTAGGTTATGTAAATTAGGGAATGAATTAGGTAATTTAAGTAAGTAAGTATCTAGGGGTAGTTTTATTAGATGCATTTGAGGGTGCTGGTGATATTGGGCTGTTTGGGCTTCGGCCCAAGTGGCGGGGTATTAAATAGTGTGTCGGCAAAAAGTCGATAGCGCGATGCAGAAAACGGTGCGTTTTGTTACTGCTTTATGTAACTTAAGTTGAGTAGGTGAAGAAAGATTTATGAGCAGGGGAGTTTTTAAGGGCAGGGCAGGCAATCAAGAGGCACACAATTAAAGTAAAGTAAAAGATGGATAGATAGAAAGCACTTACCTCAGGCAGGACAGGCTGAGCTTGCACTTACCCTGAAATTTATTTTGTCGCGGCGCAAGAATAAAAAGTAAAGCTAGTATAAGAAAAAACTTGAATTGAATTGAATTTAAAAGTGTTCGTCATGGCGGTCGGCGGCGGGCAGAGTCGTGCGCGAGCGCGACTGAGGCTGGCAGCGGCAGAGGAAAAAGTCGGTTAGGTTAGGTTAGGTTAGGTTAGGTTAGGTTAGGTTAGGTTAGGTTAGGTTAGGTTAGGTTAGGTTAGGTTAGGTTAGGTTAGGTTAGGTTAGGTTAGGTTAGGTTAGGTTAGGTTAGGTTAGGTTAGGTTAGGTTAGGTTAGGTTAGGTTAGGTTAGGTTAGGTTAGGTTAGGTTAGGTTAGGTTAGGTTAGGTTAGGTTAGGTTAGGTTAGGTTAGGTTAGGTTAGGTTAGGTTAGGTTAGGTTAGGTTAGGTTAGGTTAGGTTAGGTTAGGTTAGGTTAGGTTAGGTTAGGTTAGGTTAGGTTAGGTTAGGTTAGGTTAGGTTAGGTTAGGTTAGGTTAGGTTAGGTTAGGTTAGGTTAGGTTAGGTTAGGTTAGGTTAGGTTAGGTTAGGTTAGGTTAGGTTAGGTTAGGTTAGGTTAGGTTAGGTTAGGTTAGGTTAGGTTAGGTTAGGTTAGGTTAGGTTAGGTTAGGTTAGGTTAGGTTAGGTTAGGTTAGGTTAGGTTAGGTTAGGTTAGGTTAGGTTAGGTTAGGTTAGGTTAGGTTAGGTTAGGTTAGGTTAGGTTAGGTTAGGTTAGGTTAGGTTAGGTTAGGTTAGGTTAGGTTAGGTTAGGTTAGGTTAGGTTAGGTTAGGTTAGGTTAGGTTAGGTTAGGTTAGGTTAGGTTAGGTTAGGTTAGGTTAGGTTAGGTTAGGTTAGGTTAGGTTAGGTTAGGTTAGGTTAGGTTAGGTTAGGTTAGGTTAGGTTAGGTTAGGTTAGGTTAGGTTAGGTTAGGTTAGGTTAGGTTAGGTTAGGTTAGGTTAGGTTAGGTTAGGTTAGGTTAGGTTAGGTTAGGTTAGGTTAGGTTAGGTTAGGTTAGGTTAGGTTAGGTTAGGTTAGGTTAGGTTAGGTTAGGTTAGGTTAGGTTAGGTTAGGTTAGGTTAGGTTAGGTTAGGTTAGGTTAGGTTAGGTTAGGTTAGGTTAGGTTAGGTTAGGTTAGGTTAGGTTAGGTTAGGTTAGGTTAGGTTAGGTTAGGTTAGGTTAGGTTAGGTTAGGTTAGGTTAGGTTAGGTTAGGTTAGGTTAGGTTAGGTTAGGTTAGGTTAGGTTAGGTTAGGTTAGGTTAGGTTAGGTTAGGTTAGGTTAGGTTAGGTTAGGTTAGGTTAGGTTAGGTTAGGTTAGGTTAGGTTAGGTTAGGTTAGGTTAGGTTAGGTTAGGTTAGGTTAGGTTAGGTTAGGTTAGGTTAGGTTAGGTTAGGTTAGGTTAGGTTAGGTTAGGTTAGGTTAGGTTAGGTTAGGTTAGGTTAGGTTAGGTTAGGTTAGGTTAGGTTAGGTTAGGTTAGGTTAGGTTAGGTTAGGTTAGGTTAGGTTAGGTTAGGTTAGGTTAGGTTAGGTTAGGTTAGGTTAGGTTAGGTTAGGTTAGGTTAGGTTAGGTTAGGTTAGGTTAGGTTAGGTTAGGTTAGGTTAGGTTAGGTTAGGTTAGGTTAGGTTAGGTTAGGTTAGGTTAGGTTAGGTTAGGTTAGGTTAGGTTAGGTTAGGTTAGGTTAGGTTAGGTTAGGTTAGGTTAGGTTAGGTTAGGTTAGGTTAGGTTAGGTTAGGTTAGGTTAGGTTAGGTTAGGTTAGGTTAGGTTAGGTTAGGTTAGGTTAGGTTAGGTTAGGTTAGGTTAGGTTAGGTTAGGTTAGGTTAGGTTAGGTTAGGTTAGGTTAGGTTAGGTTAGGTTAGGTTAGGTTAGGTTAGGTTAGGTTAGGTTAGGTTAGGTTAGGTTAGGTTAGGTTAGGTTAGGTTAGGTTAGGTTAGGTTAGGTTAGGTTAGGTTAGGTTAGGTTAGGTTAGGTTAGGTTAGGTTAGGTTAGGTTAGGTTAGGTTAGGTTAGGTTAGGTTAGGTTAGGTTAGGTTAGGTTAGGTTAGGTTAGGTTAGGTTAGGTTAGGTTAGGTTAGGTTAGGTTAGGTTAGGTTAGGTTAGGTTAGGTTAGGTTAGGTTAGGTTAGGTTAGGTTAGGTTAGGTTAGGTTAGGTTAGGTTAGGTTAGGTTAGGTTAGGTTAGGTTAGGTTAGGTTAGGTTAGGTTAGGTTAGGTTAGGTTAGGTTAGGTTAGGTTAGGTTAGGTTAGGTTAGGTTAGGTTAGGTTAGGTTAGGTTAGGTTAGGTTAGGTTAGGTTAGGTTAGGTTAGGTTAGGTTAGGTTAGGTTAGGTTAGGTTAGGTTAGGTTAGGTTAGGTTAGGTTAGGTTAGGTTAGGTTAGGTTAGGTTAGGTTAGGTTAGGTTAGGTTAGGTTAGGTTAGGTTAGGTTAGGTTAGGTTAGGTTAGGTTAGGTTAGGTTAGGTTAGGTTAGGTTAGGTTAGGTTAGGTTAGGTTAGGTTAGGTTAGGTTAGGTTAGGTTAGGTTAGGTTAGGTTAGGTTAGGTTAGGTTAGGTTAGGTTAGGTTAGGTTAGGTTAGGTTAGGTTAGGTTAGGTTAGGTTAGGTTAGGTTAGGTTAGGTTAGGTTAGGTTAGGTTAGGTTAGGTTAGGTTAGGTTAGGTTAGGTTAGGTTAGGTTAGGTTAGGTTAGGTTAGGTTAGGTTAGGTTAGGTTAGGTTAGGTTAGGTTAGGTTAGGTTAGGTTAGGTTAGGTTAGGTTAGGTTAGGTTAGGTTAGGTTAGGTTAGGTTAGGTTAGGTTAGGTTAGGTTAGGTTAGGTTAGGTTAGGTTAGGTTAGGTTAGGTTAGGTTAGGTTAGGTTAGGTTAGGTTAGGTTAGGTTAGGTTAGGTTAGGTTAGGTTAGGTTAGGTTAGGTTAGGTTAGGTTAGGTTAGGTTAGGTTAGGTTAGGTTAGGTTAGGTTAGGTTAGGTTAGGTTAGGTTAGGTTAGGTTAGGTTAGGTTAGGTTAGGTTAGGTTAGGTTAGGTTAGGTTAGGTTAGGTTAGGTTAGGTTAGGTTAGGTTAGGTTAGGTTAGGTTAGGTTAGGTTAGGTTAGGTTAGGTTAGGTTAGGTTAGGTTAGGTTAGGTTAGGTTAGGTTAGGTTAGGTTAGGTTAGGTTAGGTTAGGTTAGGTTAGGTTAGGTTAGGTTAGGTTAGGTTAGGTTAGGTTAGGTTAGGTTAGGTTAGGTTAGGTTAGGTTAGGTTAGGTTAGGTTAGGTTAGGTTAGGTTAGGTTAGGTTAGGTTAGGTTAGGTTAGGTTAGGTTAGGTTAGGTTAGGTTAGGTTAGGTTAGGTTAGGTTAGGTTAGGTTAGGTTAGGTTAGGTTAGGTTAGGTTAGGTTAGGTTAGGTTAGGTTAGGTTAGGTTAGGTTAGGTTAGGTTAGGTTAGGTTAGGTTAGGTTAGGTTAGGTTAGGTTAGGTTAGGTTAGGTTAGGTTAGGTTAGGTTAGGTTAGGTTAGGTTAGGTTAGGTTAGGTTAGGTTAGGTTAGGTTAGGTTAGGTTAGGTTAGGTTAGGTTAGGTTAGGTTAGGTTAGGTTAGGTTAGGTTAGGTTAGGTTAGGTTAGGTTAGGTTAGGTTAGGTTAGGTTAGGTTAGGTTAGGTTAGGTTAGGTTAGGTTAGGTTAGGTTAGGTTAGGTTAGGTTAGGTTAGGTTAGGTTAGGTTAGGTTAGGTTAGGTTAGGTTAGGTTAGGTTAGGTTAGGTTAGGTTAGGTTAGGTTAGGTTAGGTTAGGTTAGGTTAGGTTAGGTTAGGTTAGGTTAGGTTAGGTTAGGTTAGGTTAGGTTAGGTTAGGTTAGGTTAGGTTAGGTTAGGTTAGGTTAGGTTAGGTTAGGTTAGGTTAGGTTAGGTTAGGTTAGGTTAGGTTAGGTTAGGTTAGGTTAGGTTAGGTTAGGTTAGGTTAGGTTAGGTTAGGTTAGGTTAGGTTAGGTTAGGTTAGGTTAGGTTAGGTTAGGTTAGGTTAGGTTAGGTTAGGTTAGGTTAGGTTAGGTTAGGTTAGGTTAGGTTAGGTTAGGTTAGGTTAGGTTAGGTTAGGTTAGGTTAGGTTAGGTTAGGTTAGGTTAGGTTAGGTTAGGTTAGGTTAGGTTAGGTTAGGTTAGGTTAGGTTAGGTTAGGTTAGGTTAGGTTAGGTTAGGTTAGGTTAGGTTAGGTTAGGTTAGGTTAGGTTAGGTTAGGTTAGGTTAGGTTAGGTTAGGTTAGGTTAGGTTAGGTTAGGTTAGGTTAGGTTAGGTTAGGTTAGGTTAGGTTAGGTTAGGTTAGGTTAGGTTAGGTTAGGTTAGGTTAGGTTAGGTTAGGTTAGGTTAGGTTAGGTTAGGTTAGGTTAGGTTAGGTTAGGTTAGGTTAGGTTAGGTTAGGTTAGGTTAGGTTAGGTTAGGTTAGGTTAGGTTAGGTTAGGTTAGGTTAGGTTAGGTTAGGTTAGGTTAGGTTAGGTTAGGTTAGGTTAGGTTAGGTTAGGTTAGGTTAGGTTAGGTTAGGTTAGGTTAGGTTAGGTTAGGTTAGGTTAGGTTAGGTTAGGTTAGGTTAGGTTAGGTTAGGTTAGGTTAGGTTAGGTTAGGTTAGGTTAGGTTAGGTTAGGTTAGGTTAGGTTAGGTTAGGTTAGGTTAGGTTAGGTTAGGTTAGGTTAGGTTAGGTTAGGTTAGGTTAGGTTAGGTTAGGTTAGGTTAGGTTAGGTTAGGTTAGGTTAGGTTAGGTTAGGTTAGGTTAGGTTAGGTTAGGTTAGGTTAGGTTAGGTTAGGTTAGGTTAGGTTAGGTTAGGTTAGGTTAGGTTAGGTTAGGTTAGGTTAGGTTAGGTTAGGTTAGGTTAGGTTAGGTTAGGTTAGGTTAGGTTAGGTTAGGTTAGGTTAGGTTAGGTTAGGTTAGGTTAGGTTAGGTTAGGTTAGGTTAGGTTAGGTTAGGTTAGGTTAGGTTAGGTTAGGTTAGGTTAGGTTAGGTTAGGTTAGGTTAGGTTAGGTTAGGTTAGGTTAGGTTAGGTTAGGTTAGGTTAGGTTAGGTTAGGTTAGGTTAGGTTAGGTTAGGTTAGGTTAGGTTAGGTTAGGTTAGGTTAGGTTAGGTTAGGTTAGGTTAGGTTAGGTTAGGTTAGGTTAGGTTAGGTTAGGTTAGGTTAGGTTAGGTTAGGTTAGGTTAGGTTAGGTTAGGTTAGGTTAGGTTAGGTTAGGTTAGGTTAGGTTAGGTTAGGTTAGGTTAGGTTAGGTTAGGTTAGGTTAGGTTAGGTTAGGTTAGGTTAGGTTAGGTTAGGTTAGGTTAGGTTAGGTTAGGTTAGGATAGGTTAGGTTAGGTTAGGTTAGGTTAGGTTAGGTTAGGTTAGGTTAGGTTAGGTTAGGTTAGGTTAGGTTAGGTTAGGTTAGGTTAGGTTAGGTTAGGTTAGGTTAGGTTAGGTTAGGTTAGGTTAGGTTAGGTTAGGTTAGGTTAGGTTAGGTTAGGTTAGGTTAGGTTAGGTTAGGTTAGGTTAGGTTAGGTTAGGTTAGGTTAGGTTAGGTTAGGTTAGGTTAGGTTAGGTTAGGTTAGGTTAGGTTAGGTTAGGTTAGGTTAGGTTAGGTTAGGTTAGGTTAGGTTAGGTTAGGTTAGGTTAGGTTAGGTTAGGTTAGGTTAGGTTAGGTTAGGTTAGGTTAGGTTAGGTTAGGTTAGGTTAGGTTAGGTTAGGTTAGGTTAGGTTAGGTTAGGTTAGGTTAGGTTAGGTTAGGTTAGGTTAGGTTAGGTTAGGTTAGGTTAGGTTAGGTTAGGTTAGGTTAGGTTAGGTTAGGTTAGGTTAGGTTAGGTTAGGTTAGGTTAGGTTAGGTTAGGTTAGGTTAGGTTAGGTTAGGTTAGGTTAGGTTAGGTTAGGTTAGGTTAGGTTAGGTTAGGTTAGGTTAGGTTAGGTTAGGTTAGGTTAGGTTAGGTTAGGTTAGGTTAGGTTAGGTTAGGTTAGGTTAGGTTAGGTTAGGTTAGGTTAGGTTAGGTTAGGTTAGGTTAGGTTAGGTTAGGTTAGGTTAGGTTAGGTTAGGTTAGGTTAGGTTAGGTTAGGTTAGGTTAGGTTAGGTTAGGTTCGGTTAGGTTAGGTTAGGTTAGGTTAGGTTAGGTTAGGTTAGGTTAGGTTAGGTTAGGTTAGGTTAGGTTAGGTTAGGTTAGGTTAGGTTAGGTTAGGTTAGGTTAGGTTAGGTTAGGTTAGGTTAGGTTAGGTTAGGTTAGGTTAGG
>CATOPS010000064.1:0-19270 GCA_951802225.1 Euspilapteryx auroguttella | reverse complement strand
TGTAATCGTTACGTCCTGCAATAATACATAAAAGGTCAGTTGTAAAACTTACGACTTCTTTCAACTGAACTAAAGGTATATTCTTAGAATCAACATTCGAATTTTTGAGTGAGTACAAATAGGAAAAAGAAAGGCCAGAAATATTCAAACACCTCATCATCTGGTGGTTTCAACTTTAGCAGCACTCGGCTGCCCGCTCTGATGGCGTCGAAGTTGGGTGCAATTGCCTCCTTTAAACTTGAAAGCTGCACTATTGCGCCGTGGGAGTACCTGGGTAAAATTATACTATGCGTAAGAAAAAAGTTTCTACTTTATAATAGAAAAAATAATTATTTGATCCTTAATATTTTTAACCCCCGACGAAAAATTTCAGAGGGGGTGTTATAATTTTAACGTGTGTATCTGTCTGTCTGTCTGTCTGTGTATCTGTCTGTGGCATCGTAGAGCCCAAACGGCTGAACCGATTTTCGTTTAGTTTTTTTGTATCATAGATAATTTCAGGCCGAGTGTTCTTAGCCAAGTCTGATGAAGATCTGATCAGCGGTTTGAAATATGATCAGCTCTTGAATAATGGATGAGAGGATCTAACTAGCTTCCTTATGTCGGATCGAGTTAAAATTTGGTACCATGTTACATCTATGATATAGAAAGTATTTGGTAAGGTAACCATGACCTCATCTGCCGTTTGAAGATGATCAGCTCTTGAAAAATGGATGAGTGGATCTAACTAGCTTCCTTATGTCTGATCGATTTGAAATTTGGTACCATGTTACATCTATGATATAGAAAGTATATGGTAAGGTTACCATTACCTGATCAGCCATTTGAAGATGATCAGCTTTTGAATAATGGATGAGAGGATCTAACTAGCTTCCATTTGTCCTATCAATAAAAAAATTGGTACAGTGTTACTTCAATGATATTGAAAGTATATGTTAAGGTAACCATGATATTTTTAAGATGCTTAGCTCTAGTTCTACTTAAGTTGATGAGGGGTATGACTGAGTCGGGGGTTTTTAAATTTTTAAATTTGAGTTATTTATAAATAAAAAAAACATTAAGCTGTAGCTGTTTGGATCTACCTATATGTGCTTTGTGCTCACCTACATTGTTGGTCGTCGAACTTGCAATCTCCGTCAAGGAAGAAGGGGCAGGGCAGCATCTCCGCGTGCGTGGGGTGTGTAAACAGTACGCGCACCTAAATAATAAGACCTGCGGCGGTAACATGACGGACAATTTGTCGAATTTGTCGTATCTATCTGTCACTTTTGTCGATCATCTCCATACATTTTCCAGCATTGAAATGTCAAAAGTGATTAAAAGTGACAGTTAGATTCGACAAATGGTCCGTCGTGCTGCGGGGGCAGGAAGTCAAGTTTCCTAACTAAAAACGATCGACTCGTTAACGACTTAAATCTTGTTAGCGACTTCGTTAACCATTGCCGCTTTAACAAAGGCAATTTCTGTTGCACGCCCAAAGAAGACAATAATTACGAGTCAATCGTTTTTAGATTAGAAACTTGCCCGCAAGGTTTCAAGTTCATAATTCGACATTAATTTAACCACATTTTCATAATCATATTTTGAATGGGTAGTATTAGGTAGTGAAGTTGATTTGCCTGTAAGTCCTGAAACTGGTCGTCTTCCTTCCTTGGTACCACAGAGCTGACCATAGCATTGTGCAGCGTGGGCTGCCCGCCCCACCGGTGCGTGTGGAGCGCTGCACACTTCATGCCCAGTAGGGTTGCTAGTTCCTCCTTTATTGAAACAAAAATTATTAAAAAGTGATGTCTGTTAGTTTTAAACAGTCATAAAATATCAATAACATATGACATCACTTTTTATATTATATGGCCCTAAATATATAGATGAAAACATACTAAGTAAACTAGTATTTAAGAAGTTTATGGCATTTTAATTAACAGATATGTAAATATAAAGGCTTAAAGTAAAAAGGCTTAATAATAAAAATTAAGATAAATAAAATTGGTAAGTATATTATTTATTCACCTCTGAAATAGAAATTAATAAAAAAAATATTATTACCTGAATATCGCTATCATCAGCAGCATTACCAATACCAGCCTTAGAACATGAAGCCTCCTTACTATTGTTTGCCTCATAAGCACCAGTTTGAGCCATCTCTTGCTGTAAATTAGAAATTACTTTAAGATATCTTTTACAACAATGCAACCACATTGGCAAATATCATAGTCTCAGATAGCTACAAGTAGTAAGGCCTCTCAAGCCATCATGTCAAAAATATAAAGCATTTTTAAAAATACAGTAGAGCTTCTATAACCCATACTCAGGCTAATCCGTACTCCGCTGTAATCCATACTGCCCCTCTCTGTCTTAGGGATCATAATACTGCATGACTTGAGGGACAAAGCCTTTTTTGGTCAATACATTGAACCCTCCAAACTAAAGTTGATAACTATATGAATAAGTAACTTATTTTGTGGTTTAAATGTGTACCTACCTCATTCCATAAATATACATAAATTCTATTAAAACATACTGTATTTTTTTACATACTATAATCCAAACAGAACAGGGGTTGCTTTATGGTTGTGTCCAAATATGTTAGCTATTTATGGTTTATTTTAATTACCAATAGATGGCGTTGCTTTACCTACATCGCGCTAGAGTTATTTTGTGGAATTTGTATATAAGATAAATGGTCTCTTGAATAAATACCTTCGTTCTGGAGTTAATTTGATTCATTCATAGGCTCCGGGGTCCTGGGACTTGAACCAATCTGTTCAAGGTCCTTCGAACCGGATATGAACCAGTGACCTATGGATATACAGTCCACTGTAGGCTTGGGTAACTCCGGACAAGAAGACTTAAATGAGCTAGATCCTCTCCCGGATCATAAAATCTGAATCACTCCAGTTTTCTTATCGAGCCGGATCCCAAATAAGTCCGGAGCGAGAGCTCGGCTCGGACGAACTCGCACGTCACGTCGTCTCAGACTTCTGAGGAAGACTGGGATGGGATGGGAATAAGATTAGGATCGTTCGGATACTGCGCTCGCGCTCGCTCGGCCTGGCGGCGGCGGCCGCGGGGCCCGGTCGACGATTCGGTCACACCCACTGTCAATGTTCGCGCGGTGGGCTAAGATTAGACGCGGACGGATCCAGATTTGATGACTCGCGCGAAGTGCTTGGAGCGTATGGGAATCGGAATAAGAAAGGGGACCCGGCTCGATAAGATGAGTAGAATCCCAGAGCGGATCCGGACAAGATAAGTCCAATCCCTCTCCGGAGCTGGGAGTACCCAAGTCTAGTCCACTGCTCTCCTGTAAATATGGTCATTCAAAGGATATTGCCATATTTACAGAGCGGATCCTCCTGACGAAATGGCAGACTCACAATATAGCGACCAGTGTCATCTCTTTCAGTGGTAGCCGCAAAGTAAGTCTCACAAGCCTGCTCTTCAGGTGATAATAACCGTTGTTTTGGTACAGGTTCAGCTTCTAATTCCCAGAAACGCTTGAGAAGATCCGTGTCATCCCACTGCGTTGCGTGCATGCTGACAATCACATTATGACAAGCTGCTGACTGAACTTGAACCTGACCTGATATTATCCAACCCAGATGAGTTTCCTGAGCTATTGGTGATCCAGTTGGACTCTTGAGAAGCCCTGTTTTTAAAACTTGAGCGTAGATCTCGGCCCCCAATAAAATATCGATTTTATTTGGTGAAGAATATCCCGGATCAGCCAAAGAAACCCCTTGAAGCTCTGGCCAATCTTCCAAATTGAAACTCCTTTCAGGCAGCACAGTAGTGAGTGTACTCAGTACATGTGCCTGCACCTGAATGGTGAAGCTGGGATCATGAATAGACTGAATATTCAGTTGAACCATGTGCCTTGAAACGACACCTTGATCCCCTCCAACACCTGAAACTGAACTTCTTGAAGAGTTTTTCTTTAATCTCAACAATTGAACTGCAGACTCCGAAATAAACGAAGCCTGCGAACCCTGGTCCAAAAGTGCTCGTAAAACGTGGGTGTGCCCATTTGATTCAGCCCTTACTAGCACCGTCGCTAGAAGGACTTGTGTAATATTATCCCTCATCAAATGAGCTGCAATGTTGAGCACGCCTTGCATTAAAAATGGACTTCAAATAGTGACAGTACTTGAAGTACTCAGAAACGGATCTGGCGGAAATTTGGAAATCAAATCTGATGAAGTTACTAAAATCTTGGGTCTAACTTGGAATAGGAGTGCAGACGAGTTTCAGTACACAGTAAAACTTACCTCAGAAACTGTGCCTGATACTAAACGCAAGGTCATATCAGAGATCTCTCGTTTGTACGACCCTCTAGGTTGGATAGCGCCATGCGTCGTTGTCTCTAAGGTTTTCATACAAAAATTGTGGCTGGCGAAGCTTGATTGGGATGAAGAACTGCCCCAGCATCTTCGAGATGAGTGGGAAACTTACAGGGCAGATCTTGTGAAACTGATCAATTTCCGCATTCCTCGTTGGCTACAATGTAGAGATAACGATAAATCAGTGGAACTTCACGGTTTTTGTGATGCGTCATCCGTTGCCTTTGCTGCCGCAGTCTACATGCGTGTCGTGGATTTGCATGGAGATGAGCATGCTCATCTAATCACAGCAAAGACAAAGGTGGCGCCGTTAAAGCAGATTTCAATTCCACGTTTGGAATTGTGCGGTGCCGTTCTGGTGACGAGGTTGTTGGTAGAAGTTGCGGGACTGATTGGTTTACCAAAGTCACGTTTACACGCTTGGACAGATTCATCGGTAGTTTTGGCTTGGTTAAAATCGTGTCCAAGTCGTTGGAAGACCTTCGTTGCCAATCGCACATCTGAGATTTTAAGTTCTTTAGATGTTGAGCAATGGTGTCACGTACAGTCTGGTGAAAATCCGGCAGACTGTGCGCGGGGTATCACCTACAGTTTTACTGGAGGATAAGTTGTGGAAAGAGGGACCCAGCTGGTTGCGCGAAGATCCTATAGAGTACAAAAAGGTTTCTACACTCACCTCTCTGGAAGAAAAAGCAGTCAAAGTTCATTCAGCGGTAGCCAACAATGAAAGCGATGATGACCTGTTTGCTAGTTTGGAATCCAAGTTTTCGTCTCTGCGGAAACTTATCAGGGTCGTTGCTTATTGTAGGCGTTTTCTTCAACTTAGACTGCCGCAGAAAATTCGGTCAATGAAACCATATTTAACAGCTTCCGAGCTAAAGGACTCGTCGCAAGTTTGCGTCAGGCTTTGTCAAGCTCGCTGGTTTCATGAGGAGATAAAGGCTATCAAACAAAACAAGCATGTCGAGAAAAAGAGTGGTTTGGTGTCTTTGAATCCTTTTCTTGATCATGCCGGTGTTATGAGAGTTGGTGGGCGCATCCAGAATTCTGAATTTGACGAATCGAGAAAGCATCCAATTATCATTCCTCATGATTCGCACTTTGCTATGCTCATAATAGCGGACAATGCATGGTGGCATTCAACTTACCTTGAATGTCATTCGTGGCAACTACTGGATAGTAAAGGGCAAATCATTGATCAAAGCATACATTCGGGGTTGTGTGCGATGCATTCGTTACGCAGGAGTGGTACGAAACCAACTTATGGGGCAGTTGCCGTCGTGCAGGGTGGTTCCAGCTAAACCATTTTCAATATCTGGGTGTGATTATGCCGGACCTATCGACATACGGGTTTCCAAGGGTAGAGGAAATAAATCCTATAAGGGATATATTTGTATCTTCATATGCATGGCTACTCGGGCGGTGCATATTGAAGCAGTTTCAGACCTCACCTCTCAAGGCTTCCTTGCAGCTTTTAAGCGCTTTGTTGCTCGTCGTGGACATTGCAGCCACCTCTGGAGCGACAATGGGACTAATTTCAAAGGAGCTTCGAGAGAGTTGCAGGTCTTGTTTTCAGATGAAAGCTCTTCAATGTCAAGCGAAGTTGCCGCAGTGCTGGCAACCAATGGCACAGAATGGCATTTTATACCTCCCCACGCTCCAAATTTCGGAGGTTTGTGGGAGGCAGGGATCAAGAGCATTAAACATCATCTGAAAAGGGTTATAGGAGACTCTACTCTGACTTACGAGGAGTTGTCAACTGTGTTGTCTCAGGTGGAGGCTTGCCTAAACTCGAGGCCTCTTTGCCAGATAAGCGATGACCCTAATGATGCAGCACCGTTGACACCTGGTCATTTCCTCGTAGGTCAACAGATGGTTCTTCCCCCTGACTATAACTACGAAAGTGACAAGAAAGGTAGTCTTCGCAGGTGGCAGTTGACTCAGAGAATGGTACAAAGTTTCTGGCGGCGTTGGTCTCAGGAATATTTGACAGGGTTTTTCCAAAGGTATAAATGGGCTCACACCAACGTTCAGCCAAAAATCGACGATTTGGTATTAGTGAAAGAGGACAACTTGCCGCCAGCCAAGTGGTTGTACGGTAGAATCATCGACTTGCATCCGGGTAGTGACGGAATTACTAGGGTTGTAACATTACGCTGTAAAGATTCTACGCTTAAACGACCCACTTCAAAGCTGTGTTTTTTGCCTAATTCTACCTAATTGTTTTATTACTTTTTGTTCTCGGATTTTGTACACTTCTCTTGTTTTAACTTGTTATTTTATTTATTTAAGAGGTCTTATTCATGTTCCTTGCTGTAGTTTATGTTTTTAAGTTTCTAATGTACAGCTCAGCAACGACATTTTTGGGCATGGTTTCACGGTGGGCGGTTTCTATTGGTTCTTACTTTTTCATTCATATTTAAAGACAATGTCTTTGGTGGGCGGAATGTCCAAATATGTTAGCTATTTATGGTTTATTTTAATTACCAATAGATGGCGTTGCTTTACCTACATCGCGCTAGCGTTATTTTGTGGAATTTGTATATAAGATAAATGGTCTCTTGAATAAATACCTTCGTTCTGGAGTTAATTTGATTCATTCATAGGCTCCGGGGTCCTGGGACTTGAACCAATCTGTTCAGGTTGTTTGTATTATTGAGGCTTCTACACTATTCTCTAATTTGTGGCTCTACCACAGAATACCTAATAGTACCAGGTACAGAAGGCTCACTCAACGGAGTTGTTTAAATAAAATTTAATCTAGCTACGTACACTTAAGCACAATCTAGCTCGCTCGTGTTACATATAACCGTGAGTTAATATCTCTCTCTCACTCTTATCTCCAAAGCTGCAATGCATATTCATGCGATAATGACCCGTGCTGCTTTGCGAGAGCACCTGTTTGAGGAACAATACAGCCTCGAGCAATTATTAGGGTTGCGAGAACTTGGAGCACTTGAGACGCGTGTGGCGCAACGAGCAGCGCGCGAGTGGCGGCGCAACCCTAGGCTGATGGGTCTCACCGTCGGTGCCGCCGCACGAATTTGCAGGTTTATACCTAAAGTGCGCAGTGAGCCAGGCCTGGCTCTAACTACTGCATCAATAAGTCCGTAGTAATTCCACTTTAGTGTAGGTACAGTGGTGGTCTAAGACGGCGAACACTTCTGGTTTTTCTGTTTTGCAAAATAGAACTTGTTCTTTGGTAATACAATCCAGGCCAAACGAGACCATAGAAAAATCTGTTACAACATCTAGACCGCCACTGTACAATACAAGTACTAGAAAGAGATAGGTATCTCGGCCCAGCTGACCATCTAGCTGAGCTGTTGGAGCATCCTGGCCTCATCCTGCAGTTTGCTGATGAGCTCGGATGGCTCCTATAAATGTGGGGAAATGCACAATAGCTCCAAGTTCGCGAGCTAAGTGCAGGCACTTCTCTACCCCCACAACTGAAGAAGAAGAGATAGGTATTTTGAAGTTAATAGAAGATAGTTAAAGCATAATCATCTCACCATAAATAAAGCATATTCATCATCTATTAAATTGCTATTGCCATTAGTTGATATCCCTTGCACAGCTTCTGTCAAATGGTACTGGGATTGTGATGTTTCAATGTTACTACTCTCCTTTTTTAATGTTTCTAAACTATCTTGGGTTAGGTTTACCAATTGATTCAAATCATTTTGTAGTGAAAGAAGTGAATTCCTTTCAGTGCTGTTTTCTGTAGACGCCAGAGCTTCTGTGATCATGTTTAGCTAGGGGCAGAAATAAGTAAAAAAATTAATTTCTTTATTGATAGATAACACATTCATATACTAAACACATCGCCAACTTTTTAACACCTGATCATTGTATTCGCCTAGGGATTTTATAAGTTCTGCAGAATTCATTTTCACCTGAGATTTTCGCACTAAATAAAATCAACCGAAACAAAAACAAACGAAACAATCTTGAGCTTTATAATTGGATTGATTGATTGTTTACTTTCTCATTTATTGTTTTTTTTTTTTCACTACATTTATCTCAGACATCTCAGCTGAGCATTTCAGAGTAAGGAAACCGCCGCTACGCTTATTTATCCCTTTAGGGAAAGGCAATGGTACTAGGCCGTACAGCCTTCTCTCTAAAAATAATGAGATTCGAGCTCGAATCGAGACAGAGACATGGTATAGCGCTTAGAATAATAATAATATTAGAACAAGCCTATACAGTCAATCACGCAGTGTGCAGCGTAGACAGATGAGCTATGGAATGGACGAGCTCTCAGAATAAGGACTAAAGCAGAGAAGTAGTCCTAAAATAAAAAGTCACATCTTTGTGTTACGCTACTTACTCAAGTGCAACCATTGAATATGTTAAAAAGAGACCAATATACTGTCTCCACTGGGTCGTATGACTCGTCCGCACCATAGATAATATTGAATAGTCCGCACCTTGCCTGTAGCAGGGTGCGACTTTTTTTTTTAAATTTTCTAAAATGCTAGTGATGAGAAAAAATAACTTGTCCTAAAATCAAGTTGTCGATACTTTTATACAAGACATGGTTCTTTATTATGGAACTTATCACAACTAATTGAGGAGTAATTGTATGGTATTACGAGCTATCCCGGCTTACTTCGTTACGCCATAGAATAAAGATACTTCTAAAGACTTGGTTGTATAGACTATGTTCTTTTGCCTGCCCAGAATGGGCGAATAAAAAAACAAACAACTACAAAAACCACCTGTCAAAATATTTAAACAACGGAAAAAATATTTGGGTTACATTATTTGAGTTTAAGTAAGGATCCCTACTTTTTTGAAAATCTAATATAGCCTATGTCACTCGGGGATAGTGTAGCTTCCTACCAGTGAAAGAATTTTTAAAATTGGTTCAGTATTTACGGAGCCTATTTGTTACAAACAAACAAACAAATCTTTCCTCTTTATAATATTGGTATAGATAATAACAAGAAAACAAAGACAAAGATAAAAAAACGCTTTATTGCTATAAAAATGCAAATAAAAATACAAAATAAAACAAACCGTATAAAAATTTTAACAGTAAAAGAAAAAGGGCAATGGGTGGCCTTATCGCTTAAATCGATTTCTTTCAGGTAATCCACTGCACACAATAAGTTATTTTAATGAATAAAACGGGTGTCCTGATAAAAATATAATAATACTTACCTATTTCTAAAGATTTTCCGTTCATAAAAAACTCTGTCACATCAGATATTAGCACAGCTCTAAAATAATTAAAACTAAAAGCTGTGTGCCTATAATAATATGTTTATATAAAACAAGTAAAACAAATCAATTTTTGGAAACTTCATTAATATATGATATGCGCTTCTTTCTTTACACACTCATTTTCAATAATCTTGCTCTGCACTCTGCATCTCAAATGTTTGTTTTCAACCCAGGCAGGGTTGATCTTGATCATCACTTTGTGATTGTATGTGAAAAATCCCTGCTTGTGGTTTTTTTTTGTAACCTAGAAACATCATCCATTTAAATTTTTAAGCAAAATAAGGAGCGGTATCGGTTTTTCATACAAACTTTAACACCCTGTATCATGGCTTACAGGACTAATGAACGCAGTTTTAATATCATATTTCATGTTCTCATATAAAAAGGACCTTATTTTGAAAATTTCAAGTCTCTAGTGTAATTAGTTTAGAT
Source organism: Euspilapteryx auroguttella (assembly GCA_951802225.1). Lineage (NCBI taxonomy): Eukaryota > Metazoa > Arthropoda > Insecta > Lepidoptera > Gracillariidae > Euspilapteryx > Euspilapteryx auroguttella. The sequence goes on along the minus strand of CATOPS010000064.1, from coordinate 9,266 downwards.
TTTAGCAAAAATCATATTTCACCCTGTGTAAGAACTCAGGGGCAAGATATAAAAAAACTAAAACCATTTATGATGTTTGTAATGCAATGATAATATACAGTGTAAATTTCAACTTTCTAAACCCAGCAGTTTAGGAGTTTCATACAAACTGTTACACCCTGTATACGGCGTCCCGGTTAAGTTATCCCAAAATCCCGTCTTAGTGGGTGCCTATGTCACTTAAAGAAGCTACTGTCCAAATTTCATCTTTCTATCTTTAGCGGTTTCGGCTGGGCGATGATGAGTGAGTGAGTGAGTAGATCAGTGGTATTTGGATTTTATATATATAGATAGATAGAGATACGTGTATGACAGCTAGGGATGTAACTATTAACTACATAGGTGCCAATCAACGAGATGTCGATAAAGTTATTTGCATTGGGTGCTTAAGTATACTTACCGGATTTTTTTTGCATCTAATACTTTACATAGAAGAAATCTTGCGGGGGCTTCTCCTAGTTGATTAATAAAATAAAATAAAAACGTTTTGTTTATAAGTATTTTTTTTAATAACAATTAATTTTTTTTAAAAGCATTTATTTTAATGAGGGGTTTTCAAAGTGACAGAAAAGAAAAAAAAAAGTTTCATAATACGCCGGTAGATGGCGGTGTCTAAAGCAATATAAGAGAAATGGGAGATCGAATATTGACTGAATCTTTGGATTGGGTCATTTTCTGCTAAGTATAAATCTTAATTTCACCTACTCCGTCACTGCCTCAGTTAAATTTTAATTTTTATGTTTCATTTTGAGCTATTGAATCATTCATTTGAGCTTAACCTATTGCTCCTGGCAGAGCGCCATCTGGTAGCAGCTTAATAAAACTTGTTTTTTTTCTTCTGAGCTGTCAAATTGAAAACCTCTCATTGCATTGCAATGTATGTATGAATGATTGTTTGGATGAAATCTTACAACTCAATTTTGAAGCAGATATCTTTAAGGTGGTAACTCTCGGTATGCAGCAAAATTCAAATTTTTTAACTTTATTAAAAATAAATACTTTTGCCAGAATAATTAAAAAATGCGAAAAAATTTGAATTTCGCACCATACCGAGAGTTACCACCTTAAGCTATTGAGATGAAATTTTGTTTATTGTTGACGAGCTTTCCCGGCTTACTTCGTTACGCCATAGAATATAAGATAAGTACTACAAAAGACTTGGCTCTATAGACTATGTTCTTTTGATTGCGGAGAAAGACCGAAAAAAAAACAAACAACAACAACAAACCACCTGTCAAAATATGTTAACAACGGAAAAAATATTGCACCTTGGGTTACATTATTTGAGTTTAGGTAAGGATCCCTTTTTTTTTTGAAAATCTAATATAGCCTATGACACTCGGGGTTAATGTAGCTTCCTACCAGTGAAAGAATTTTTCAAATAGGTTCAGTATTTCCGGAGCCTATTCGTTACAAACAAACAAATCCTTCCTCTTTATAATATTGGTATAGATGAAAGATTTTCTTCGACAGTAGGTACCTAATGATAGTTTAGCTCTCTCTTCTTCCGCGTAGGTATGTAAACAAGTATAAAAGAATTCGCGTATGTAAAAAACCAGCTCCCACATTCTAATAGGTATATTATCGTTTTTAAAAGACAGAGTACCGATTTTGTGTAATTCAAGATAAACTGACTGGTAACTGTCCTTTTTTGAAGTCGGTTAAAAACGAATACTTTTGTCATTATAAATAAAAAACCCAAAGATTTATGATATTTGCGCCATACCGAGAGTTTCCACCTTAAATCCGCCCTGCCGGCTTGAGTTTCAGCGAAAAAACAAACTCCGATTGATTTTTTATATCTTATACTGAGATCTTATAGTAGATACAAGATTATCATAAGATTTTAGTGTTATAGTTACATTAGTATACCGTGCAGGTTAGAAACATTTGATAAAAATAAAAACTTATTATAAAAAAATTAAACCGCCGAAAAAACTGAAAGGCATTAAATAATAGGGAAACATTTTCTATTAGGCCTTATTTTAATCACTTCTTAAAGTAATTTTGGATTACCAAGAAATTTTAAGTTGGCGCCACACCACACAAGCAAATTCATTATCTATGTAAAGCGCGATGCGCAGCGGCATACGTTTTTCGGTTATTTCTTTGAATTTCAAGTAATTTAGTGATCTTATTCGTTGATTCTGTGGCACCAACTCAAAATTTCTTGGTAATCCAAAATTACTTTAAGAAGTGAAAAATGTTTCCCTATTATTTAATGCTTTTCAGTTTTCTCGGCGGTTTAATTTTTTTTTTTTAAGTTTTTATTTTTTGCTTTTCAGTGTTTTTTGGGCTAATTTTGTTGACCCCAGCTAATCACCCTTCACAGGGTGGTCGCACCCCACAAGGTGGCCACACAACCTGGTGAAGGTTGAGGGACTAACAGGATGAGGTTCGATCACGACCGGTCGGTGAGGCGATTTGTGAGGGAGGCCTATGTCCAGCAGTGGACGTCTTTCGGCTGATTTTATTTCATTTCCAAAGATATTGTAAGTAGGTATCAAAAGTTATAATGTAACACGGAAATGCAACCTGTGAGTGGATAAATCGACCCGCTGACCAAAAAGTCACCCCTATTTTTATTTCCAAATTTTTATGGGACCAACTTCAAGGTATACCCTGTCGATTAAAAAAAGAATTATCAAAATCGGTCCACACAATAAAAAGTTATGCGTGATCATACATAAAAAAAAAATATAAGTATATATATATATATACGCGACGAATTGAGAACCTCCTCCTTTTTGTTTTTTCGTCGGGTAAAAACATCGACCATAGTGACGGCGAAATACGAACAAAATCTCTCCAGGAACATAGTTCCATGCCAGGAACGCACGTTGCAAGCAATCATCACAGAATATAGACCTGCCTACTGTTCCCACTTCGATGTACTCCCTCTATAGCTGTAATATGTATAGGTACTCTAAGGTATGTACATACCTATAACGCTATTTGAGATTATCAGCAAAATTCATAGACAAAAAAAAAATATTTTATATTCGGGTTATTCCCGAAATACCCCCTGAGTGTTTCCCCCCTGAGGGAGAAAACAGGAATCTTGTCTATAATATGTCCGAAAATCCCCCCAAGTATAATTTTGCTATTCCCGTAATCCCCCCTGAACGAAGGGGGAAAATAGGAAACGAGTGTAAAGTGTGTCCTAAATCCCCCCCCAGTCTTTATTTCAAATAAATTTTACTTGTTTTTTATATACCAAACTATGTAATTTAGCGTTGGCACACCACGACAACTTGAAGCCATATTTTTTTAAATACTGGTCTTCTCTAGTGACATAGACAGTCACAGAGCTAACCCAGAAGAGTGATAATCTATAATTTTATTCTTATCATTTTTAGCAAAAAGGATTTATTTTAATTAAACGACCAACCAGCGGCCGTAGCATGGCCGACTATTTGTTGAATCTTTCTCTCACATTAACCTCTTATGACATCAACTCTATATTATCCTCATTTAGATGTTAAAAGAGCTAAAAAGTGACATAAAGATTCGACAAATGAGAATGTGAAGAGTATACCATTAGCTCTGAACTTGTGTATTGAAAATGAAAAAGTTAAAGTTTACAACATTACCCCCAAAAAAAACAACAGTTGGTGTGGTAGGCGATATCCCGTATGTTACACGTAAATTATTGTATTTCTTTTAAATTTATGTTGCTTGTTGTTGTTGGTTTTGATAAAAGTGGGAGGGAGTGTAAAACACGTGTTTCAATTGTTAAAAGTGTTGTATGTGTACTATCATTAAAATAAACCAACTGCAACAACAAAAACCACTTAAATTTTTTACATTTGTAGAGGTACCTAATACTGTACCTATAATGTACTTAATATCCTATTTAAAAAAAAACAATACTTAACAGTTTACAATAACAGTTATTTGAAAATCTTTATGGAGTCGGTAATATCCTCTCCTCTAGCTGGTATTCAATTATGATTTTACTTTTTGATTTATTAAAATTAACGGGGGATTTCAGACATATTTTTTTTTTGCATTCCAGTTTTCCCCCTTAAGGGGGATTGTCAGGGGGGAATTCAGAACTTTAGGTTTTTGCATTCCTGTTTTCACCCCCAAGGGGGATTTGTGGAACAACCCTTATATTCGCTTTTCTCGGCAGGCAAAGGAACATAGTCCATACAGCCAAGTCTTCAGTAGTTAATTTCTTAGTAATCAAGTCTTCTGTATCATATTTCTTTGTTTTTCCTAACCTAGGTTCCTTTTTTTTTTTGGTAACGAGGAGAAATGCCTTACGCACTTCCCGGTGTGGATCCTTCCCACGAATAGCTGCATTGCCAGCTTCTGCCTCGGTGAGGGTATGTTTTCCCTCCCCTGCACCTCCACTGATGCTGCAGCAGCACAGTGCCACAGAGCTGTGCCGCCGCCCATCTCGGGACTGTTTTCATAGATGTGTAGAGCCCCCGCTCTGCACACCCACAGCCCCGATGAGCCCTTCTAATCGCCTCTTACGACAGGCAGGGGATACCGTAGTACTATTCTTAAGCCCGTAACTACTGTACAGGGCTGTAACCTAGGTTCCTAACCTAACCCATGGGTCCGACATGGAAATGCGAGGGTGGTCTCACATTTCAATGTTCACACGGACTTTTTCGCGGGACACGGATCAGAATTGTTCGGGAGCGCCTTCCTTTATTTCTCAATAAAGGGCACATTATTACACTAGGCACAATAATAGCCGCGGAAAATTAATTTATTAAACTGAGAGACAAAAGTGCGATATTTTCTTCACGCTTCGCGTGAAAAAGTCCAACCAGAGAGGTTGGAAACCGCCGGTAGTAACATACAGCTTGGCAACCTAACGGTGTCTTGACTCTTGATTGACACGGAACCATTTTTAGGCGGTAACTCTCGGTATGGCGCGAAATTCAATTTTTTTCGCGTTTTTTTTAATTATTCTGGCCAAAGGCGAAAGTATTAATTAACCCCCGAACGAAAAATTCAGAGAGGGGTGTTATAATTTTAACGTGTGTATCTGTCTGTCTGTCTGTGTATCTGTCTGTGGCATCGTAGAGCCCAAACGGCTGAACCGATTTTCGTTTAGTTTTTTTTGTATCATAGATAATTTCAGGCCGAGTGTTCTTAGCCATGTCTGATGAAGATCTGATCAGCGGTTTGAAGATGATCAGCTCTTGAATAATGGATGAGAGGATCTAACTAGCTTCCCTATGTCCGATCGATTTGAAATTTGGTATCATGTTACATCTATGATATAGAAAGTATTTGGTAAGGTAACCATGACCTGATCTGCCGTTTGAAGATGATCAGCTCTTGAATAATGGATGAGAGGATCTAACTAGCTTCCTTAGGTCCGATCGAGTTGAAATTTGGTACCATGTTACATCTATGATATAGAAAGTATTTGGTAAGGTAACCATGACCTGATCTGCCGTTTGAAGATGATCAGCTCTTGAATAATGGATGAGAGGATCTAACTAGCTTCCTTATGTCCGATCGAGTTGAAATTTGGTACCATGTTACATCTATGATATAGAAACTATTTGGTAAGGTAACCATGACCTGATCTGCCGTTTGAAGATGATCAGCTCTTAAATAATGGATGAGAGGATCTAACTAGCATCCTTATGTGCGATCGAGTTGAAAATTGGTACTATGTTACATCTATGATATAGAAAGTATTTGGTAAGGTGACCATGACCTGATCTGCCGTTTGAAGATGATCAGCTCTTGAATAATGGATGAGAGGATCTAACTAGCTTCCTTATGTCCGATCGATTTGAAATTTGGTACCATGTTACATCTATGATATAGAAAGTATATGGTTAGGTAACCATTATCTGATCAGCCGTTTCAAGATGATCAGCTCTTGATTATGATGGGGGATCTAACTAGCTTCCTTAGGTCCGATCGAGTTGAAAGTTGGTACCATGTTATGTTACATCTATGATATTGAAAGTATATGTTAAGGTAACCATGACCTGCTCTGCCGTTTGAAGATGATCAGCTCTTGAATAATGGATGAGAGGATCTAACTAGCTTCCTTATGTCCGATCTAGTTGCAATTTGGTACCACGTTACATCTATGATATTGAAAGTATATATTAAGGTAATCATGACCTGATCTGCCGTTTGAAGATGATCAGCTCTTGAATAATGGATGAGAGGATCTAACCACCTTCCATTTGTCCTATCAATTAAAAATTTGGTACAGTGTTACTTCAATGATATTTTTAAGATGATTAGCTCTCCTTCTACTTAAGTTGATGAGGGGTCTGACTGGGTCGGGGGTTTTTAAATTTTTAAATTTGAGTTATTTTTAATAAAGTTTAAGAAAATGATTTCGCGTATGTAATAAAACTTTTTATTAAAAAATAAAACCGAGAGACTAAATTTGGCACGCTCTAAGGGCACAAAGTGTCCCTGAGCAATACATAATGATTGTCAAAGATATGTACCACCAAGTATCAACCAAAGTGCGAAGTCCGGCCGGAACAAGCGATGAGTTTGATTAAGGTTGGTGTGCACCAAGGTTCCGCACTCGGTCCTCTGCTGTTTAATATTGTAATGAACCATCTCACCTCAAATGTGCAACGATCGCCGCCATGGGACATCCTATATGCGGACGACGTCGTCATCATTAGCGAAGATGTAAACAACTTACAGCAAATGTTAGAAAGGTGGAGAGAAGCTCTGGAAGCATCAGGTCTGCGAATAAGCAGAGAGAAGACCAAGTATATGCACTGCAACTTTAGTGGCGTCCACAGCAAACACACCATCTGCCTGCAAAACACCCAACTAAAGGAAGTGGACCATTTCAAGTACCTCGGGTCAATCATCAGTAAAGATGGGTCAATTGACACTGATGTCACCCATCGCATAATTACTGGATGGTTGAAATGGAGAGAACTTTCTGGCGTGTTATGCGACAGCCGAATGGCAGTTCGCATAAAGGGACGAGTATACAGAGCAGCTGTCCGGCCGGCCATGACATACGGAGCCGAGTGCTGGCCACTCAAAAAGCAACATGAACACCAACTACACTGCGCAGAGATGAAGATGCTTAGGTGGGCAGGTGGTGTAACTAGGTTGGATCACGTCAGAAACACACACATTAGAGGCACCTTCAAAGTGAGACCTATCCCTGACAAACTACAGGAGAGCCGTCTGCGGTGGTATGGACACGTTATGAGGCGACCATCAGACCACATGACCAGAAAAGTGCTTGATATTGAAACTAAACCCCGAGGACGAGGAAGACCCCGAATCACATGGATGTCCGTAGTAAATAAGAACCTCAAAGAAGCCCAAATCAATAAAGAGACGACCCAGGACAGAGCTTCCTGGAGACGCATGATACGGAGGGCCGACCCCAAATAAAATGGGAAAGGGCCAGGCAAAGGAGAAGATTAAAAAATAAAACCGCCGAAAAAAAACTGAAAAGCATAAAATAATAATCGAATTATACCTACTAAGTTGTTAAAGTAATGTAGGGTATACCAAGTAATTTTAATTCGGCGCGCCACACAAGCAAATTGCTTAATTACGTAAAGATTGATGCGCGGCAGCGCACGAATTTTGGTTCATCATCATCATTTCAGCCGTAAGACGTCCACTGCTGGACATAGGCCTCCCTCAAGGCTCTCCATCTGTACCGATCGCAGGTGGCCTGCATCCAGCGTGGACCCGCAGCCTTGCGCAGATCATCCGTCCATCTGGTCGGTGGACGTCCTACGCTGCGCTTGCCGATCCGTGGTCTCCACTCGAGAACTTTTCGGCCCCAGCGGCCATCTGTTCTGCGGGCTATATGACCTGCCCATTGCCACTTCAACGAGCTTATCCGCTTGGCTATGTCGGTGACCCTGGTTTCTCTGCGTATGTCCTCATTTCTGATTCGATCCCGCAGAGAAATCCCGAGCATAGCCCGCTCCATGGCTCGTTGAGCTACTCGGAGCCTGTTCATAAGCCCTCTAGTGAAGCACCACGTTTCAGAACCGATGTCATCACTGGCAGCACACATTGGTTAAATACCTTCGTCTTCAGGCACTGAGGAATATTGGACGAGAAGACGTTGCGTAGTTTCGAAAGATCTTTTAAATCGAAAGATCTTTTAAAAAGCCATATACTGGTTGTGATTTCAAAATGTTATAGTAACTATTGTAGTAAAAAAATTAAAAGTAAGGCTTCAAATGGGGCCTTATCGTAACAAAACTTTTCAAGTGATCGCATTTCCACAATTATTTATAAAATAATTTATTTCTGTATGGTTATATGTTAAATAGTACATAACCCATCAAATAAAAATAATTTGAAGCATCCTAATTCTTCATATAATTTTTAATCAAATAATATTTTTGTAACGAACCTGACAACAAGATGTGAGATGATGAAGAAAAAAATTTGTATTTAATTTATTCGAGCATTAATACTGAGAACTTTTTTAAAACAACATAGTTTAATAAATATGCTAACTATTTAAGCTATGAAAACATTAAATTAACCACTTTTTTTTTTGTTACGAAAATTCAAAAAGTGTACAAATTTTGGTAGAACAGCTCAGTAATTAAAATCATCATAAATACATCTGATCAATCTTTACGTAATTAAGGAATTTTCTTGTGTTGCGCGCCGACTTAAAATTACTTGGTATACCCTACATTACTTTAGGAACTTAGTACTTAATTCGATTATTATTTTATGCTTTTCAATTTTTTTTTTACGGCGGTTTTATTTTTAATAAAAAAAATATTTAAATATGCATTGGTTTCGTAAATCAAAAAACTTAGTCAGACCAATTTTTCCCATCATTTACAAAATCCCTGTATTTCAGGGGTAAAAAAGTCTGAATCAATACCGAATTTTGAAAAAAGGAAAACGTATAAACCTAGTTTTTTATACTGTTATTAACATAAACAATTTCTAGCCACAATTTACACAACAATTTATAGCCTTGTTCAAGGGTTAGTTACCTTTTCATTGGAAAAAGGGCTATACGAACAAAACGTTAAAAAATGTCTTTGGTTTTGGTTCAATCGTTCAATCAATCAATCAGATCCTAAAATTTCGCATTCCTTTTTTTGGATGGCGCGAAATTCAAATTTTTTCGTGTTTTTTATTTATTCTGGCGAAAGTATAAAACGTTTTTGGAAGACAGACCTACAGATTTTGTGTCTAAGGGGTAAAAGGCCAAAAAACAAGTTCCTTGAATATACACAAAATCGGTAACTCTGTCTTCC
>CATOPS010000063.1:0-33991 GCA_951802225.1 Euspilapteryx auroguttella | reverse complement strand
TGTACGAGCTTTCCCGGCTTACTTCGTTACGCCATAGAATATAAGATACTACAAAAGACTTGGCTCTATAGACTATGATCTTTTGCCTGCCCAGAATGGGCTTGATAAAACAACAACAACAGACCACCTGTCAAAATATGTAAACAACGGAAAAAATATTGCACCTTGGGTTATATTATTTGAGTTTAGGTAAGGATCCCTAATTTTTTTTTAAATCTAATATAGCCTATGACACTCGGGGTTAATGTAGTTTCCTACCAGTGAAAGAATTTTTCAAATCGGTTCAGTATTTCTGGAGCCTATTCGTTACAAACAAACAAATCTTTCCTCTTTATAATATTGGTATAGATTATATATTTTTACTTAGGTTTTTCTTATGTTCAACTGATTTCTATCTGTGCTGTGTGATGCATACTTTTTTTTTATCTATCTACCTAAATATAATTCTGACACAAAAAAACTTAAAGAAAAAAGATAGAAAATCTTTCTGTGACACTGACATATTTTTATTATAAGTTTTCATTTTCACGTATATCGATATCGATTGAAACTGGATTCAATACAACCCTATTTGACAGTTTAGTTGATACACCGCTCAAAATCGAACCCATCTTCTGTCCTTTTTGATCACATAGTACCTAAGTTTTGTAAGCGTAACCAGGACAGGTCAAATACACAAAAATAGGTTAACTCTATTGTAGCGTAGCGGCGGTTTCCTTACTCTGAGCTAATTTCCATGGACGATTTTTAACCGACGAAAAAACAAAAAGGAGGAGGTTCTCAATTCGTCGCGTATATTTTTTTTTTTTTTATGTATGATCACGCATAACTTTTTACTGTGTGGACCGATTTTGATAATTCTTTTCTTAATCGACAGGGTATACCTTGAAGTTGGTCCCATAAAAATTTGGAAATAAAATTCCCACCCTAAGGGTGGGAAAATAGGGGTGACTTTTTGGTCGGCGGGTCGATTTATCCACTCACAGGTTGCATTTCCGTGTTACATTATAACTTTTGATACCTACTTACAATATCTTTGGAAATGAAATAAAATCAGCCAAAAGACGTCCACTGCTGGACATAGGCCTCCCTCACAAATCGCCTCACCGACCGGTCGTGATCGAACCTCATCCTGTTAGTCCCTCAACCTTCACCAGGTTGTGTGGCCACATTGTGGGGTGCGACCACCCGGTGAAGTATGATTAGCTGGGGTCAAAAAATTAGCCCAAAAAAAACTGAAAAGCAAAAAATAAAAACTTTTTATAAAAAAATTAAACCGCCGAAAAAACTGAAAAGCATTAAATAATAGGGAAACATTTTCTATTAGGCCTTAATTTACTCACTTCTTAAAGTAATTTTGGATTACCAAGAAATTTTGAGTCTGTGCCACAGAATCAACGAATATAGATCACTAAATTACCTGAAATTCAAAGAAATAACTGAAAAACGTATGCCGCTGCGCATCGCGCTTTACAATAGATAATGAATTTGCTTGTGTGGTGTGGCGCCGACTTAAAATTTCTTGGTAATCCAAAATTACTTTAAGGCTGAGGCCTCTTTTATTTGAACGCCGATTTCGCGCGACCCTAGCGCTAAATGTTACGCGGCCGAGTTGCGAACATTTCTTGGCGCAATATTTAAATCTGATTTTTCGCGCGAATTAACTTGGGTGTATCGTTACTATGATTTATGGGTTTATTGAATTGTGATTACGAAATAATATGATTTATCGATGTTATATAATTTTTTTACTGCCTAATAGGTTTTATTTTAGTACAAATTGTTTATTGTTGAGTACTTAAACATACTTTATTAGAAACATTAAAAAAATTGTTTAGAACTTTAACTATCTAACTAAATATCTTACCTACTTATTATTTACTAAATAAAAGGTAAAGTATGTTTATTTTAACTAATGAAGTCGGTTAAAAAAGATTGTCGGTCAGAGTTCAACACTGCAAAAATACAAAAAGTTGGTTATGACTTTTTGATTACATTAAAGGTAAAAATTAAAGTCGCATTTCAATATTATATTTTTTTTTGTATATTTTTAATTAATTACAACTGGTATAAGATAGAAAACAATTATTGCCACAAATAAAAAATTGTCGATTTTACTTGATTTTTAGGCTTTGAGAGTGATTTTAATATATTCAGCTTTTAGGTTTTTTTTTTATTTGTTAAAGGACTGAATTTCTCAACATAGGTAAATATATTTCATTTAAGTAAATACTCACACGTAAATATTTTATTAATTTAAAATTTTAACTACAATAAAATATAATAACAATATCCCCTAAATTACAAAAGATTTCAAATTTATCGTAATGACATGACGACTCCACTCGTCTACTCCAGTTTTACATTATAAACTGCAGTATGCCTCATAAAGGTGTGATAAATTCTTATCAGCGGGGGGATGGAAGATTCTGATTTCTGTAAAAAACAAATATGAATGAGGGGTTTTCATTGTGTCATTAAAAAGCAAAAATAAGTCTCATAATACGCCCGTAGATTGCGTTGTCTAAAGTAAAAGACATAGGATAGTAATTAAAATCAGTTCAAATTAACTTAAAAAGTTTAAAACAAAAATAACTATCTGACTGACGCGTGACGAGTTTCAATTTTCTTTTTTTCTTTTAATGATTCATTTCAACTTGACCTGTTGACTTTTGCAAAGCGCCATACCATAGCGGTGTAATAAAACTTATTTTTTTTATATGTCAAATTGAAAGCCACTCATTAAATTATCCACGAAATTTATTTGTGTTATGTGCAGGTAGCACTAGCAATAAATACGCTAAAAAAACTGTTACAAAACCTAAAACTATTTCATATAATATATGGTAAAGAATAGAAAGTATCGATACTGTACTCATAATGAGTAGTATCAAAACAAAAGTATCAATTCTTCAATGTATCTATCGTGTACTTCTCTGAGGTCCTATAGTACTTACTTTTCTTACGTTTGGTAGGCACACAAATTTAATACAATAATTGGAAAAGTTGTTAAAAAAAAAAAAACAAGATACAAAAGTATCGATACCCCGAAGCACTTTTCTTAGGGCCAGTTCTTACTTAGGCTAGGCACACAAGTTTAATACAATAAAAGAAAGTTCTTCAAAAAATAAAACAAGTTGGCTTTCCTTTAACGATGAAAAATAGCCGGAAGCCGTGTAAGTGTCCGTTTAACTTATTTTTTTTTTGGAAAATTTTACGTATGTCAAAAAAATTAATCGTGGGGTAATATAAAAAAGATGTGTTTGAAGTTTGTCAAACAATATTATATGAAAACGTGTTTGTCAAACAAATTTGATCGTTTGCAGAACCTTTATTGTCGCTAGTTTTATATGGGAATTCATTTCAGTTCATTCGATATGATGCCATACCTGCCAAAATCTATGTACTCATTGATTAAAAGTATCGTAAGCACAGTATTGAGTACAAAGTAAGGATAGGAATGGAAATGTACTCGATACCGCAAAGTATCGATACTTTTTACGTGTCCCTAAGTACTGGTTGTATGTTTATCTTTATACCTGTCATTATTATGTTAGAAGATAGCTGAATATTTGAAAAGGAGATATCCCAGCTAGCACACTAGTGGAAATTGCAGCCTAAATTATTACTTTAAGTGGTTTAAGAGTAATTTAAGGGTTCTAGTGGCAGGCTAAAGTTGCATAACAGCTTCCATAAGCGCCTATAGCTGCAAAAGTTACTAAGAGTGGCAAAAGTTCCACCCAGTATTACCTTAACCTGTATAATAGTTCGTTTTAGAACTCTTTTGCCACTACAGGCGCTAGAACAGAGTTAAGCAATACTTTTTAACGCTTACGGTTGCATATGAGTTGCTACTGGAGCTGTTATACGCCTGTAAACTTTATAAAAGAAATAACTGTAGCCTGTAGTAACAAAATCCACTACAGAGCTACTGCTAGTAATATAAGGGTAATAAATATATTACTGTAAGCTCTATATAAGAAGCAAGGACTACTATAAGTAATGCAATAGTAATAAAATGTTCCTTTGAGCAGCCTACGTTATTCGCAATTTTTGTTCTAAATAAAGAAAAATGTGCGAGGGTTCCGTCGGTATAATAAATTTTAATACCAGTTGGAGATCAAATATTAAAGACAGGTGTCAGGTTCAAAGTATCCAATGTTTGTTTTGTGTTTCTGAGCAAAATAATTACTCATTTCTTTCCCAATCCATTAAGCAGTTTAGGCGTGAAAGCGTAACAAACATACACAAATAGTTTTTTTTTATATAGCCTCTTTAGTATTCTACTGCTGCGCAGACCTCCCTCGCTTGCTTCCAGTGGTGTCTCATTGCAGTCTCCGGACACTCAGTTCCTAACATACATACTTAGTCACTTTTGCAATTATAAAAAGTATTTTTTTTGACAGATTTCTAAAAACTAATATTTACTATTTCCAATTATTTTCAAGGATACCTGATCTTTATTGTAACTTTGGTTGAATAAGTAAAGTGTTTTAAAACAAGAAAATACTTAGCATTGCTGTAGCTCTATGCCGTAAATATAATTTTTATTTGTTCTTATACTTGGCAATGGCAGAATCAAGGATCCCTAAAACACTTACTCAAATAATTTAAACTCGGAAAAGGGGATCACTTTTAAGAATATTAGTAACAGAAGAGTAATAAAAATCACTCTAAGGCGTAAACAGGGAGAACTTAGCACTTTGAGTTCTGCAAGAGTGCTATTAGAGAGATTTTTGCAGGCTTAGGTTGTAATTTGTAGACGCCATTTTATTTTAAAAAATTTAGGTTTTTTTAATTGACTTTGAGGTTATATACAATATATCCATGTACAATTTTACGTATTTCTTACAAAAAATGGATTGATATAGCATTATTAGCTCACAGGCATATTACATGCAATGATTTGAGAATGTTTTTAATTAAAATTTGTAGATAAAACAGAACATATTTTACATTATAATTGTTTTTACTTTGCATTCTGATATAATTACGGAAGCGCGACAAAATTACTCAAAAAAATATCATTAACATTCACAGAAAACTTGTCTGCGTTTAAAAATTTGCTTTTATACGAACTGCAAAACCTAATAACACCATCTTACTTACTAAATATTAAATTAATGGCCGCCGATATCCGATAAGCATCCATGGAATTTTAAAACTTCTATTACTTGTGAATCTGTTTGTCACAAAAACCAAACACTTGGCGTAAATTATTTATCATTCATTCACAGTTCGTTCAATCTCATTCACTAGAAAGTGCTAGAGGAGCGGTATAAGAGAGTTAATGGGTTGTTGCAGCCTTAGTAGCACCTCTGTGCCACCGTTATAGAGCTTCAATAGCACTCATAGTTGCATAAAATTGTGCCCAAATTGCTGCATAAGGGTTGCATAAGGGTTCCAGAGCACGCTATAGCGCTTAAGTCTATTACTATAAGTAATAATCGGACATGCTCCAAAGCTCTTATGCAACCAAATGTGCTGCTTGGGATGGAACTTGCATCTGAAAACTCGTTGCTAATAATTAATATAAAAGAATTACTTGCATTAATTTACTGTTTGTGATAAAAATAAATGTAATTACGTAGGTATGACATTATGAGTCTCGCAATTAATGCTAACGAGTGACAATATGATACTTTTTTCTTTTTAAAGGCACACGGCTCAATAAACTGACACATACATACACTGAGAACTGCCTTTTTTCAAAGTTTGTTTAAACACTTAAACCCGGTCCTGAATGTAGCAAATACTACTCTGAAAACGGCATCAATATTGGTTCAGCCAAACGTGAAAGAATCGCGGACAAACATACATAGTACATACACACATACAGATTAAAATACCTATTTCAATATAACGAACATTTATTGTTCGAATTAATTTTAAATAGGTACATTATATTATTCAAAAATTTAGGTATATTAAACCTTTCAATAAAACAAACGTCTGTCTGCCACATTGATTGATTTTTTTTAGACTTCTTTGACTATGAAAAATGTTTCCCGCCAAAAAGGTTTCTTGTTGTAATAAAAAAAAAAATTGGATAAAAAAAAGACTATAGATAGAGTTTGATGGTCAAAATAACAGACCATCTTCAATCAATATATATAAAACTCTTCCGTTACTGACTGACTGACTGACTGACTGACTGACTGACTGACTGACAGACAACGCAGAGCCGAAACTACTGGGCGTAGCGGGCTGAAATTTTGCATGTAGGTTCCTTAGGGAGTGTAGGTGAGCACTAAGAAGGGATTTTCCGAAATTCCCACGGGAACGGGAAAAAACGGGAATTTTGTGTTTATGAGAATTTTGCGCGGGAAAAACCGCGGGGCAGCCTCTAGTCAATATATATAAAACTCTTCCGTTACTGACTGACTGACTGACAGACAACGCAGAGCCGAAACTACTGGGCGTAGCGTGCTGAAATTTTGCATGTAGGTTCCTTAGGGAGTGTAGGTGAGCACTAAGAAGGGATTTCCCGAAATTCCCACGGGAACGGGAACAAACAGGAATTTTGTGTTTATGAGAAATCTGCGCGGGTGAAACCGCGGGGCAGCCTCTAGTACATAGTATAAAATAAAGTTGCTTCCCGCATCTGTCCAAGAGGAAAGTTTATAATGTATAATACACGCATAACATTGTAATAGGTTAGGCGGTACGAAGTTCGCCGAGTCGACTAGTTTATATTTAAAAATCAATCGTGGTTTGTTTATCTCGCTTAAACTTGAGAACGACTTAGAACGTTTAGATGATTTGAGTTTCAAAATGTTTGTCGTAGTTCACATAAGGTTCAAAAGGTGAGAAAAGATAGAAAAAATGGAGGGGTTGAAAGAAAAATAAAAATGTAATTTTCCCATATAAACTGTTTTATGTATTTTCCTGTCTAAGATTTAACGTTGTTGTTATTTAATTTGCCCATTCCTGGCCAAGAAAGTAACATAATCCATACATAAGAATCTTCAGTAGGTATAGATAATAATAATCGTGTAAATTAATATTTTAAGTTGGTTATTTTAATAAAAAATACCTTTGTAGCGGTGGCGTCTTATTTATTTTATTTATTAGACAAACCAACAGTACATAGAACATTCTTGGATATTTAACTTTTTTTGCAGCATAGAAAGACGTTCATTTCCTTTTACCTATTCTTGCATTTTTTATAAATAGAATAAAAAGTTACTTTCCGAGCTTAACTTTAATCTTACTGGGTTGTTTTTTTAACACAACTGGCAAGCAGTTATTTATATAATTTTATAATAAAATAAATAACATTGATATTTAGAACTCTGTTAAATCCACCTCTAATTTTTTTAAAGAAAGTAACTTTTTATTAATTTTTAGGTTCATCATTTTCAAATAAATTGAAGTTCAATATATTATTTTTATAAATATGTGCAAAAACCTTTTTCGAGGTGTTGAATTTCGAGCAACGATAAAGGATCGCGTATGTCAGGTCGGGCTTGCATATTGCATAATAAGTTATTATTACTATAGTTTATAGTACCTTACACCTAAATTTGTTCTTGTTTGAGAGATATCCCCTAAAAGTTGTTTTTCATACGAAACCCTTATGCAACCAAACATTGCCTACCTACGTCCATACCTATTGTAGTTTCATTGTGTAAAGTAGGTAGCGAAAAAACTAATTACTATATAGGTGTACGATAGAGTAATAGAAGCACTACGTTTTTATTTTTCCTGATAGGTACATACACACTGTGACGTGTGGGTAATCCTACTAAGGTCAATGACCCCTACATATCAAATCGTAAAATAAATAAAAATAATGAAAAGTTTATTGCTTTGCATTTAAAAAAGAAAGATATAGAAAACAACCCAATATAAAAATATATTTTTAAGAGCTGTACTATGTAGATATCGTTTTTAAAATGAGTGAAAATAAGTGCTTTCTTTTTCCCCTCAGAATATAAATTTGTAGGGATACTTATTTGATATTAAAAAATCACAGAAACTGACGTCTACTATTGCTCAAATTTATTAATATAATAATAATAAAATGTACTTACTTTTTCCAAACTAAAAAAGAATTCTCATTCACTGCGCAAACCTCGCGCAAACAATAATAAATAGTCTTGTAATAGCGCGCCAAAGCACGACTGACGTACGCTCCGCCTCAAGACCGGAGGCGTACTGGCGCCCGTTTCTGCTTATCGAATCGGCCGCTCGGCCGTTGTATCCCTCCATACAATTTAGTATGGAGAATTTCCGCCGAAATTTTAGTAAAGTTTTAGCAATTAAAACTAGATGAAAATGGACATGTATATTTTTGTAATTACAATATAAAAGTTGAACAGACTTTCTAGTTTATGATACAATTTTTGTTTTGCTTCAACTTACTTTTAAACTAGTAAACAATCGTTAACAGCAAAAGCTGTTTTTGCAGTTTTTGATGAACTTTACGATTTTTTTATAAGAAAACCCTTTAGTTTTTTTATTTGAAAACCTATTATAATTGTAGTTCAGTCTTTTGAGAAGCTACGAAAAAAAAAATAGCTTTCTGTATTATTTTTAAGTGTTATTAAAGTCGTATATACGAACACTCCTCTCGCCGTTTTCCCAATTTTAGCCCCTTAAGAAGTGAGTAAATTAAGGCCTAATAGAAAATGTTTCCCTATTATTTAATGCTTTTCAGTTTTTTCGGCGGTTTAATTTTTTTATAAAAAGTTTTTATTTTCTTTCTACAATAGCCTGATTCCCCTATTTTTTTTCCGGACGGTGCCGTAGCGATCGACCAAATCGGTATTCCCATCCTATCGCAAAACCGTCGAACCGTATTACACTAAATCGTTCAACGTCGTTGGTCTGTAAATCGGTATTATCGTAAAAAAATGAATGTCGTTTCGATAGGATTGCGACGAATAAGACTAAACGTCAAATCATTCGATCGACAGGTCGTTTTGCAAAAGTACCTTTTTATCAACTTTTCCTATAGAAAACGTCGAATTATAAATAAAAAATTAACAATTCAAATAAATGGAAGCATTGTTTCGTGATTCCATCATCATAATGATTATCATAATCTCAGCCAAATTGCGTCCACTGCTGGACGTAGGCCTCTCCCACACATTGCCACACCGACGGGTCTTGCTTAAGCGACTCTCGTCCGGTGTGACATCTCAGAGTTAGTGAGTTCATCATCGACACCATTCAGCCTAAAATTGTCCACTGCTGGACGCAGGCCTCCCCCACAAATCGCCACACCGACGGGTCATACTTAGGCGACTCTCGTCCGGTGTGATATCTCAGATTTAGTGAGTGACATCTCAGAGTTAGTGAGTTCATCATCGACACCATTCAGCCTAAAATCGTCCACTGCTGGACGCAGGCCTCCCCCACAAATCGCCACACCGACGGGTCATACTTAGGCGACTCTCGTCCGGTGTGATATCTCAGATTTAGTGAGTTCATAATCATCATCATCTCAGCCGAAAGGCGTCCACTGCAGGACGTAGGCCTCCCCAACACATCGCCACACCGACGGGTCATGTTTCGAGTGACTCTCATCCAGAGTTATCCCGCAATCTATAGCGGTCTTCTGACCACCTTGTGAAGGGTCTGCCTACTTTGCGTCTTTCGGTGCGCGGTCGCCACAATGCGTGTCACTCACTCCCCATAGGTACCAATCAATATTGCATGGTCTACTTACAAACCACATAAAGTAAACGGTAATCTAATACCTACGGTACCAAATAAAAGAAAATACCTAGCAGCTATGATAATATTTCCATAAAACAAAACCTCGTTCGAAGTTTCCCGCCCTCTAACGCGCTCCCTTTACTAAGTCCATTAACTAGGCATAGGTAGGTAGGTAGGTATAGGTACCTATTTCCAAAGTTCTTGCTCTGATTCAAACACAATCGACATCATGACAAATCGATTCTAAGTTTTCTATTTCACTTTTTTGTATGAAAAGTTTTCACTATCGACGTAGACTTGAATCCCGCACGACGTTTTTTAGACCATAGATATGGCAAAAGCGGGCACAGACCAAACATTTCTCAATCGCTTGAACGATTGTTGGTCGTAACGACGCCATCCTATTTACATTCTAAAAAAGATTAGTGTAATACCATTTTTGAACAGGATGGAAGTCGGACGATCAGCAATCGTTACGAGGCCGTACCGGCCCGAAAAAATATGCGAATCAGGGTATTGGTCGATCGCAACGTCCTCGCTACGGCACCGTCGGGAAAAAATACGGGAATCAAGCTAGCAGAGTGCAGTCGTTTTGCAAAAGTACCTTTTTATCAACTTTTTCTATAGATAAAATAATAACAATGCAAATAAATGGAAAATGATTTAGTGATTCCATCATCATAATCTCAGCCAAAATGCGTCCACTGCTGGACGTAGGCCAACAAACAAATGTGGAATCTCATCAATATGCAGAAAACTTTCAGATTTAAAAATATCAATACCAGATCAGTCAGAGGGTTGTTTTGGTCTTTCATATCCAATTATATAATGCTTAACCTAAGTACAAGTGGGTGGAAGGTGGGTGGTCGTACCCCACTACAGACCCTTGTTGCTTATACCAACTTAGATTACTTAGTATGCCAAAATTAAATTACTTACCTTGGTCTCATTACTAAGATTATCATTTCGCCTAGGTCTTCCCATTACAAGGGAAAGGTCATCAATAAGGCCTCTCACCAATATCTTTGTCAGGCGATAGGTCTTGATGAAATCTTTCTCTGGCATATCAAACGCATTCCATGTAGCAGCCCTGTGCCTATTTCGGCGAACACGCAACCTTCTAATATCCTCCCTTTCAGCTTCCTCCACTAATTCAAACGCAAGGAAATTCATTTTTCCCTAAAAACTTGAAACTTTAAGTTGTGTGAGTGCTCACTCAGTGCTTGCAATGCAAAGTTCTTTTTTTTTTTCTACATTAATTACCTAGGTAGGTACGACGTTTTCTATAGGAAAATTGATAAAAAAGTACTTTTGCAAAACGACCTGTCGATCGAATGATTTGACGTTTAGTCTTATTCGTCGCAATCCTATCGAAACGACATTCATTTTTTTACGATAATACCGATTTACAGACCAACGACGTCTGAACGATTTAGTGTAATACGGTTCGACGGTTTTGCGATAGGAGCCGGGTCGTCATGGCAAAATTTGAGAATGGGAATACCTTAGAGGATACATTACAGCTATAGAGGGAGTACATCCAAGTGGGAACAGTAGACACAGGTGAGAACAAAAAGGCGTTCCCGCCGCGAGCGTCTATAGTCTGTGATGATTGCTTGTACCGTGCGGTCCTGGAGAGATTTTGTTCGTATTTCGCCGTGACTATGGTGAAATGTGCAGTTGATTGTTGCAAAAATGATAACAGAAAACACACCAAATCGAAATCAAGTGTTACATTTCACCGGTAAGTCGATTTTCATACTTATTTTTATAAAAACAATTCAATAATCGCGGGGTTGAAGGAGACGCGAGAGGCGGGTACGCACAAGCCCGCCTCCACACCGCACCTAACCACACTCCCCACTTGCTCCCCACTCGAGATTTTAGTGATGTGCCGCGACCAACGTTAGAGTCGATGTTTTTTTATCAAATGTTTATAATCTGCAGAGTATAGTAATGTAACTGTATCACTAAAATCTTATGATAATCTTCTAGCTTTTATCTCTATATATAAAACTCTTCCGTTACCGACCGACTGACCGACTGACCGACTGACAGACAACGCAGAGCCGAAACCACTGGGCGCAGCGGGCCGAAACCTCGCATGTAGGCTCCCTAGGGAGTGCAGGTGAGCACCAAGAAGGGACCCCCCGAAACTCCAACGGGAACGGGAATAATCGGGAATTTTGTGTTTATGAGAAATCTGCGCGGGAAAAACCGCGGGGCAGCCTCTAGTCTACTATAAGATATAAAAATCAATCGGGGTTTGTTTTCTCGCTAAAACTCTAGCCGGCCGGGCGGATTTAAGGTGGAAACTCTCGGTATGGCGCAAAATTCATAAATCTTTGTGTTTTTTATTTATTATGACGAAAGTATTCGTTTTTAACAGACTTCAGAAAAGGAGGTTATCAGTTTGACTTGTATGTATGTATGTGTGTTTGTCCGCGATTGTCTCGAGTTTGGCTGAACCGATTTTGATGTGGTTTTCACAAAAGTATTTGTTACATTCAGGAAAAGGTTTTAGTACAGTGGCGGACACGATCGGCGTAACACTTCCGTTATTTCTGTATTGCAAAATAGCTCTTGTTCTTTGGTAATACAGTGACGAAACCATAGACAAATCTGTTACGGCCTCCTAGTCCGTGACTGTACCTATTTTATTGAAGGCAGGGGTCTCTTTTTGTAAAAAGGAAATTATTAATAACTAGAGGCTGCCCCGCGGCCCCCCCCGCGCAGACCTCCCACAAACACAAAATTCCCGCTTTCTCCCGTTCCCGTGGGAATCTCGGGAAATCCCCTCCTAGCGCCCACCTACACTCCCCAAGGAACCCACATGCAAAATTTCAGCCCGCCACGCCCAGCAGCTTCGGCTCTGCGTTGTCTGTCAGTCAGTCAGTCAGTAACGGAAGAGTTTTATATATATTGAAAATTTGAATGACTTTGCGTATCTAAAAAAGCCGTTTCCCGCATTGGAACGTTGCAACGGTTTTGGAAGACAGACCTACTGATCCTGTGTATGTATTGTATAGGGTGAAAGACCAAATCAAGTTTCTTATATATACACAAAATCGGTGACTCTGTCTTTCAAAAACGATAATATGTGATAATAACGATTAGTATGTGGGAGCTGGTTTTTTACATGCGCGAATTCTTTCAAACTTTTTTACATACCTACGCGGAAGAAGAGAGAGCTAAACTATCAGTACTGATGAAGAACAATCTTTCATGAACAATAAACAAAATTTTGAACAAAATTTCATCTTAATCGTGAAATTCAATTTTTTTCGCATTTTTTAATTATTCTGGCAAAAGTATTCATTTTTGATTAAGTTAGAAAATTTGAGTTTCGCGCCATGCCGAGAGTTACTTACCACCTTAAAGATATCTGCTTCAAAATTGAGTTGTAAGATTTCATCCGAACAATCATTCATACATACATTGCAATGCAATTTAAATAAATGCTTTTAAAAAACATAAATTGTTAATAAAAAAAAAAACATAAACAAAACGTTTTTTTTTTATTTAATAAATCAACTAGCTTTTCCGCAAGATTTCTTCTGCGTAAAGTATTAGATGCAAAATAAAACCGGTAAGTATACTTATGCACCCAATGCAAATATGCATATGCAAATAATTTATCGACATCTCGTTAATTGGTACGTAAGTAGTTGATTAACATCCCTAGCTGTCATACACATATCTCTATAGGTATGTATAGCTCTCAGAATAAAGACAAGCATAGAAACCGGGCTAAAATAAAAAGTTATTTTCATATTGTTACGCTCCTTACTAAACGGCAAAAAGACTATTAGTTAGAGAGAGATAAAATATAAGAATTCTTTGCAAGTTTTCTTCTTGTGGTATCAAAGTGGTTTATTGATGACACTGGTTTATTAGTACCGTACAAAATTAAAAACCAATAATTTGGTACATATTTAATGGTTTGTTTATGGTTTGTTTTATTTTGACGTATAATATGACATTGTAAACATCGGTAGCAGCTCCAAAAGTTTTATGATTATTTTTTATGAAAAAGGTGTGATAAATTGGTTTTGTGATTGTGAATGTTTAACTTAATGTATAACAATCTCTTGTGTAGTGACGGGATGTGAATCAAATGCGTCAAGGAATCAAAATCTTGATGTTTCGGTCTCCTACCATTCGGTAAATAATTTTGTTTCATTGTAGACTTCTGGGCACTATTTTGACTAATAAATAATCAAGAACATCAATTTTACACGCTGTTTGTCGAACTCGTACCTAAATTTATTGAATTATTACGGTAAAACACCTTCTGTAAAGGTTATGATAGTGTTGTGCCAAAATATGTTTAGACAAAAGTTATCGAACCTAAATCATCCGTTCTAACTTAAGGACAAATAAAAATCAGACATAATAATATGCTAATTGTTGTCTTTTTTTTCAGTTTTCAAGTAAATTATATACTAAAAACAAAATGACTGGATGCTATAAAGAGACAAGATTTTAAACATTCACAACATACTGTTTTATCAACAAAGAAGATTTAAGATGGTGAAGATTATAACCTGAAACTGTAACAACAGTTTTGCTGCTGCAATTTGAATAAGTTGGTTGGTGGTAATCATAAAATATTGCCCTTTCAATTGCTTATTTTATATCAAATTAATTAAATGTTATTCGTTATCAACTTAATGTTAAAGGAAATAGGACAGCGACATTCAGTGGACGATTCATATTTCATATCTAAGAAAGAAATGCAACCAGAAAATACCATCATCTCAGCTAAAAACGTCTACTGCTGGATATAGGCCTTAAAGAAAATATCGTGACATACAATTTGCCCATTCTGGATAAAACAGGTTTAAGTTTATCTATGTTTTTTTTTCTGCAGATCCTCATAATTGTATATGAAAATTTCAAGTTTAAGTTGCGGGATGTCATCGTTTAAGTTAATATTCTCTAAGATACCGGTTTTCTAAAAAAAAATACGAAGGCTTTAATTAATATATATTTGAATAAATTATTATTATTATTATTGTCTTGAATATAATATTTAAGAACATTTTTCTTGCTTTCTTACAGGCCTCACAAAATACTTTGATAAAAAAGGCTACAGAATATATGAACCGTAAATTTGGGTAAACCAATGCTGTAAACTGTAAACAAATAAAATTCCATGAAAATTTTACTTTGTGATAAAAACAAAAGCGCCATTGTTGCTGCAGGATATCACTTACGTATGTATAAATTGTTTACACCCAGGTTTTATAATACTTACTCTCTTTTATAAGTTTTAATTAAAACATATTATATTTTTAGGTCTCAAAAAAAAACCACAAGCAGGGTTTTTTCACATACAAACAAAGTGATGATCAAGATCAACCCAGGCAAAAACAAACATTTGAGGTGCAGAGTGCAGAGCAAGATTATTGAAAATGAGTGTGTAAAGAAAGAAGCGCATAATTCATACATTGTGAAATTTCCAAAAATAGATTTGTTTTACTTGTTTTATATATACATATTATTATAGGCACACATCTTTTAGTTTTAATTATTTTAGAGCTGTGCTAATAATATCTGATGTGACAGAGTTTTTTATGAACGGAAAATCTTTAGAAATAGGTAAGTATTATTATATTTTTATCAAGACACCCGTTTTATTCATTAAAATAACTTATTGTGTGCAGTAGGTTTCCTGGAAGAAATCGCTTTAATCGATAAGGCACAATTGCCCTTATTCTTTTTCTGTTAAAAATGTTATACGGTTTGTTACATTTTGTATTTTTATTTGCATTTTTATAGCAATAAAGCGTTTTTATCTTTGTCTTTGTTTTCTTGTTATTATAATACCATACAATTACTCCTGAATTAGTTATGATAAGTTCCATAATAAAGAACCATGTCTTGTATAAAAGTATAGACAACTTGATTTAGGACAAGTTATTTTTGCCATCACTAGCTTTTTAGAAAATTAAAAATAAAAAGTCGAACCCAGGTACGGGCAAGGTGCGGAAGAGTCATACGACCCAGTGGAGAAAGTATATTGGTCTCTTTTTAACATATTCAATGGTTGCACTTGAGTAAGTAGCGTAACACAATGATGTGACTTTTTATTTTAGGATTCCTTCTATGCTTGTCTTTATTCTGAGGTATAGCTCATCTGTCTACACTGCGCACTGAGTGATTGCGCATTGACTGTATAGGCTTGTTCTTGTGTTATTATTATTCTGAGGGGAATACCGATTTGGTCGATCGCGACGGCCTCGCTACGGCATCGTCCGGAAAAAATAGGGGAATCAGGGTAAGCAATCGTTACGAGGCCGTAACGGCCCGAAAAAATATGGGAATCAGGGTACTGCACTACTTGCACCGTACCGTAGCGTTTTCCCACCTCACTGTTGCGTAAAACGTAGTGATGATTTACCTTCTCTCTGCTCTCTGGCTGCACTACCTTACCTACTATCTCTAGTTGGTCTGTGCTACCTAGTATCTCTAGCCAGCGGGTGTCGACTTATGCTGTCGAATCTGCGACAAAAAAGTGCACAGACTTGGATTGTTTCTGAGATTAGATACCCATAGGCTTTCAGAGATTTGTTTGTATACCAAGAATGTTTTTAAAAGCTAAGAAAGTTGCAATTTTGTTCTCTCTGCTGGCAGCACATTGTTTTTCATAGATAGTGTGTAAAGTAGAGCATGAAGTTATGTGTAGAGTGTAGAGTAGTGCCTAACTTCTCTCTGGATTTTATGAAAATCAGAGAGAAGGTAAATCCCTACATGAAAATGTCAAAGTTACTCTATGGATAATGTTTTTGAAATTTTCAATTTAAATGGCCGTTATTATTAATTTTTTGTTTCCTTGATTAATTATTGTGCAATGAAAGAAAACCAAAGAAGGTGTTATACATGTCGGAATTCTGTAAAAAGTGATTCTACAATAAAACTAAACGGTTTTCAGAACCCGGAATCCGAAATAATACAAAGGTAACATCATTGAACTATATTACTACTGGGTAACATTGAGGTTATTTTTAGACTTAAAGACCGTCTTTTAGTTCGTATGTACTAGTAAATTTGAGTTTTAACCTTTGAAAGAATAACGAAGTGAATATTATTAAGTGATAATCCTGATAAAAAAATAATAAAAAATAAGATCTAGCGCACACTAGGGGCGACACGCGACAGCGACGTGTCGGCGGCTAGACGCGACGTCAAGCTGCGAGGCACGCTCGCTTGCTACTTGTCGCACAAAGCAAGCGACAGCTCTGCGTCTAGTCGAGACGACACGACTCTTAATATAAACGACAATGCCTCGATAATACGCGTCTAAAAGTCGCTTAGTTTCATATCAATCTATATATCACTATCCCTAAACAAAATTCCATTTAAATTGGTTCATTAGTTTTCTCTGGAAAGCGAGACAGACAGAGTAACTTTCGCATTTATAATTTTAGTAAAGATTGTCGCCCGCAGCCTGTCGTCACGTCTAGTTTTCGAGATCTCGCTTAAAGAATAGCTTGCACATTAACGTCACTGCCTTCGTGGCTTAGTTGGCAGTGATGGCGACTGTGACTTCGATGGTTTTGGTTTGAATAATTATATAATATTTTTTTAATCAAATTTAAGGTACAAACTTTGGGCAAATATGACACAAACCTGGTGGATTTTAACTTCCTGGTGGACAAGAAACTACTGTGGATGAAATTCAAGATGTGGTTAGCTTTGCTGTTATTATTTTACTATCTGACGCGATGTAATGACTAATCATTTCTCCAAACGCCTTCTAGTGGTGGAATGCAAGACCAACTGTTTCTGTTCAAGGGGCTATACGGTGCGAAACTAGCGCCACTTCCGATAAATAATTATATCTTCTTAACCATTGCCGAAATCAAAAACATGCGTCAATGACGCCCTATATAACCTTGCTTTGAAATTTTAAGGCTCTGTTGTGTAGCTTTTAGGATAATGATCTTAAAAATATTCGTTTGTAAAATCAAAAGTGGTCACTTTAGGCAACAAAAGCATATTTCTAAGATCAGGTTTAGTTTGGAAGATATAATTATTTATCGGAAGTGGCGCTAGTTTTGCAACGTGTGGCCACTTTACTTTGCTAATTTTTCTTTTCGTACAAACCAACTCCAAATTTTAAAGAAAATAACAAAAAAATAATTAATGTAATCGGTTTAGCCATTCTGCAGTTAGGGCCTATCCTGGAAAATATTTAAGTTTCTGTTTTTTTTTTAATCCGTTAAAATCTTCTCGATCCTAACAATTATCTTAAAAATAACCTTTTTAAGTTCTAGTTTCATATTATTACGATTCTGCATGAAGTTTATTTCGATTATCGGGTTACCAGAAGCCAAACAAAACAATGTCTAACAGAAATTAAAATATACCTAATAAAAATAGAGCACCTACAACAGCACTCGGGACTGCAATTTTATATACAGGGTTACTGGTAAGTAGACCCGACCATTTTAGGAGGTGATAGTAGGGGACATTCATTGACTGCTGCTCCGTGGCTCAGTTGGCAGTGATGTCGACTGAGTAAGCATGCACCTGGGTTCGATTCCCGGGCGGGTGAATGTTTATATGATGAATATCGACGTTTCTTTCCGGTCTGGGTGTAATGTTCGTCTCTGTGTGTGTTTTGGGTACCCTAGATACAGGTTCTTCCTAGTTAGGGGCTCTGAGTGTAATATGTTATTATTATTATTCATTACCAATAATTTTAGGACATATTGCAGTTGAGTGGGCTGCAAAACTCATAATATCATTATTATTTTTGCAATTTGAGTATTTTTTATTTAAACAATTTATTAAGGATAAGAATTGCATTTAAAAGAAACATCCTAATGCTTGAAAATTCAAATTAAATTTAAAAAAAATTTCTCAAGGTGACGATATTATGAAAAAAACTAAAAAGTTCAATAACTTGGAAACGGTTGGGTTTGACCAGGGTTCTCTAAGGGCTAAAATTATTGGCAATGACCCTGTTTGTCACCTCCGGAAATGGTCCGTTTTGCTTACCAGTAACCCTGTTTATACCTATGTAGATACCTATTCAGGTTTTACAGTTTTCACGTAGTGGGCTGGGGCTACGAGCTAAGATTTAATTTTATTTTTAGATTAAAGAATCAGCGGACGGGAAAAATTACACAAACCTGCCTGTGACTTCTACCAGCAGACAATAAACTACTGTGGAATAAATCAAGATTTTAATATGTGGACGAACAGAGAAAATATCACCGCTCTACAGATCGTCAAAAGTTCCACTACTTCTGATAAGGTAGCTTAGAATAATTTATAATTTTCAATCAGTCTTTTTAAAATTTGCCATATAATTTAGTTAATCAAACGTCGCTGGGCTTAATATTCCAGAATTATGTATTAATAAATGAAATGTAATACCTACTTAATAAATTTTTAGTTTAACAAAATGCACTTATAATATTGTTGCAGTTGCATTAAGTTTCTTGTTTTTTGTTCATTAGTTAGTTTTATTGTGTCTAGTATTTTGTCATTTATTAAGATTAAGTTTTAACAATACCTTTGTATTGCGTAAAGCGACCAGGTCGCTTTTCCAATTGATTGAATCGATGCTTAAGATAAGTTATACTTACTAAACGAACGGTTAAACGAATTCTGATGATTAGTCTATTTTATGTTTTGTACTACTTGTACAGTAGTACAAAACATAAAACGTGTTCATACACTTTCCCACTTAACTATATTTTATATCTTTAAGTACCTATTATAAAAATCAATTGCTGTTTTGTTTCGCTAAAACTTGATCATGCATGGCTAAGCCGATTTAGCTGATTTTTTTTCAAAATGTTTGTCGTAGGTGGGTAGACACTTTATTATAATCAATCAACTTAAATTTACTTTTTTAAGATCATATAAACAACAATTTAATTTCTGATTTACACAAAACTAGTCGACCTGGCGTACTTCGTACCGCCCAACCTATTATTATTTTGCTCATGTATAACTTGAATCACTCTATCTTAAAAAAAAAACGCATAAAAATCCAGAATCAGAATCTTTCTTCGTTACCATTGCATTGTTTAAAAGATTATAGCATACATATTATGGACAGACGCGGGAAGCGACTTTGTTTTATACTATGTATTGATATAATTTTCAGCAGAGTAGGTTCTTCGGCCGAAATTATGTTGATCATGAAATTTGCCATAAAAACTGTTCTGTAACTTTAAACTTTTAATATTGACCCAATAGTTCTGTTTAGACCAAAGATTCTTAGATTAACCCACTTCAAAAAAGGAGGTTATCAGTATGACCTGTATGTTTGTCCGCGATTATCCGATTCGGAGATCCGACCGATTTTGATGCGGTTTTCAGAAAAATAATTGTTACGTTCGTTGGGAAAGGTTTTTGTACCTATTTTAACCGACTTCTTGTTTATGTATGTATCAGTTTATTGTATCTTTATGTAAAAAAGAAATTATATATATTTTTTTGTTCTTTTCTAAATCATTGCACTTTTGTAAAACATATTGATAATTAAAAAGGTGTTTTTGAACTTTGTTTTTTTAATTTTTAGGTCTCGGTGGATGCTGGGTTTAGTGCCAAACAAACAAACTAAATTATAATTCAATGCGCATCAGGTTATATTAATTTCCCGCGTATTTCTAGCCCCTCGCAGCGCCGCGCCCTCTCTGGGCCTCCCTATCCAAACTTGCGATTTTTGTCTACCTATAATTTGTTTGTAGTTATCATTCTTCTCGACTAGAGAGTAAATTTTTTCTATGCGCTGTGCTCTATCTCTAGTTGGTCTGTGCTGTGCTCATAGGTATAGGTACATAGGTACCTCAGGCTCATACGCTCATACCAATTTTATTTATTTGTAATTATACCTACCTTCCCAACAATACCCAAGTTGCGTAAGTAAATAGCTGTGTGGGTGGGTGGCTGTTGTGGTAAGAAGAATTAACAAAAAACGGTGTACCTCTCGTGTACCTTATATTATTATAAAAGATATTTTAAAGATATTATTATATTATAATAATCATGAGACTTTAAATCACATCAATTTCTAGGTACCTACTTTGTTTTGTATTTAGCCCTATGTAGCCATTTGTTTTGTGATTGATTTGATTACCTACATACAACCACAACATGGCTGAAAAAAAAGAGTTCATTAAAAAATCCCTGGGAATAACTGAATACCCATGGAGTTCTGGTGAGTTATTCTGCTTTGAAGTCAGTATTCTAATAGCAGTAGCTTGGTTTTGCTGTTTCAATCTATGATTGCTGATATAGCTTGCAACTATACTACTATTTTAGGACCAATGAAGTCATTAGGCTAACTGCTAATCCATTGTTTAGTCGAAGAATTTAGTAAATAATTATTAAAAAAAAAATAGAGTGCATCTGTTTAATATACAATACACACAGTCAAGCCCCTAATAGCCTGTAGTAGTTCAGATGGTCGAAGCTCATCTTTATTTTAACTTAAAACGACCCACCAACCAACTGGAGATTTTTTAAATACCTACATTCAATACCAGCCAGTGCAATGTGAATAGAAGTTATCAACCTGAGATGAGCTGTATTATTACGGTAGCCTAAATAATTTCAGCAACATGTATTACCTTTTTCCTAACAGATGAAGAAGAAAATGACACTCGTCAACCAGACATTGCAACAGCAAACATGAGATCATTTGATAATATGATGCACCGAGCCAACACTAGCTCAGCCTCATTGTTTCATCCATCCACCTCCACACCTGCCACCAATGCTCCCACTATGGCTAGTGGTAAGAATTCAAATGTGTGATATTTATTTTTAAACTCAATTAGCTAGCATAGTACTACTTATATCATCCCTATCTTAATACTACAATAATATAATTTAACTTGCAGCACCATCTTCATCAGCAAGGGCTAGAATGGATAGAAATCGCTTTTGGTCCCTAGTGTGCCACCCTCCTAATGTAACTCAAGTGGATCTTGTGCAGTAAGTACCTCTGTTTACTATCCATACAACAGTCCAGAAGTAGTGCCAAAGTTTTCTTAGACAAATGTAAGAATGCATTTATTTGAAATCCAGGCGTTTATACAGAAAGTTTACAACAGTGTTTATACAGAAATTACTATTTATTGAATAAATTAGTATGTTTGATAGAAAAAAGGTTTCTTTAGAAGTATAATCACGTTGTATAACAATGTACAGGTTAAGCATAATATAAACTATTCTGTACCCAAAAGAAGACAAGCTGAAGCAATGGCCCGCCACCGCGAAATGGTTCGTACGTCTAACTTGAGCCGGCGCCCTGAAGGGTTGGCGCGCTCGCGCACGTCGCCGCTCCGGGAGATTCGCGGCATCCTGGCCATCAAGAAGGCCACGAGACAAATCACCAGTGCCAGGAATCTCTCCTACCCCAGCTTGTTTACTGGACAACAGAGAGGTGATATACTTTCTTTCTACTGTTATCCTGTCCTATTGTTTTACAGTCGCCTTTACTATTACTGACAATCCTTAAATACTGACCTGTTGCACAACATTTCTATTCAAAATTATTTAAGTGTTTTCATTTTGGTGTATCTTATCTCTGATTTTATATATTTTCTTCTTTTATCTTTTGTCATAATTTAACTGAAGTTTAACACATTGTTTTACCTACTTTTAGATTGAGTATAAGATTAGTATAATGTATTATTTCAGGTCCTCAATTCCATATACGGAAGAATCCCCTTTTCACAAAAAGACCTTCAGGAACACCTGCCCACATGTGTAAGTGTATAACTTCTGATTTACTTTTTTTATTTGTTCATTAGACTAAAATGAGGTCTAAAATCTTAATATGTAGATGTATTTCTATTTCATAATTAGAATAAAAACATAAAGACAAATGTATTTTCTCGATCTGTAGGGGGGGGAGGCCTATGGCTAGCAGTGGACGTCTTTCGGCTGATATCATGATGATGATGACTATATTTTGTGGCAGGTTTTCCTAAGATCAGCTCATCCCGTCCAGCGGAAGAGCCGCAGCCGTCGACGTCCAGCTCGCGACATCAACCCCACGATGACGTTCATATAAGCGAGCGCCGTGCCAGTGACGTTATCGAGTCAATCGACGTCGACACCACAAACACTGATGACTGTAATATACTTGATAGTGCGCTCGAGGAAGCGGGACCAAGTAATGTGAACGAAGCTCCGAATGTATCAACAGAGATTTCGCTTGAAGAGGAAGTTTTAGAGGTGGAGGAACCGGCACAAGGCGCGGAAGCTGGCGGGGAAGACAACGTAGACGAGAGCGAGCCGAGGGAGGCGGCGGGTGCGGGGGCGGGGGCGAGCGACGAGCCGGGGGCGGGGGCGGGCGACGAGCCGGGGGCCGAGGCCGCGCCGGGGTCGCCGGACGAGGCGCGCGGCCTCAAGCGGAAACGCGACGGCTCGGTGTCCGGCGCTGACACGACCAAGAATGAATCTGTTAAAGAACTCAATGCGGTAGGTACCGTTAGCTTTTTTAAAACTGATATTTTTTTCGTTGTTTCAAAATTGTTCGTTTATAATTGAGTATTGTTTGCTTTTAGTGTCTTCTCCGCTTGCTGGAATGCCCAGTGTGCCTGGAGTGGATGGAGCCGCCCATGTCGCAGTGCCGCCGAGGGCACCTCGTGTGCGTCAAGTGCCGCGCGCGGATCTCCTCTTGTCCCGTATGTCGCACCACCTTCTCTTCTGTCAGGAATCGGGCTATGGAAGGGGTGAGTTGTACTTTAAAATTTTATCAAATAAAGTCATTATTGACGTTTTTGTGAATCGCCTCGATGCATTATTATAAAAAAAGTTACGTTTATGTTTGTAACGTGTCAGGTCGCAGAAATGCTCCGCTACCCGTGCCGGCACGGCTGCAACCGCGAAGTGCGCCTGCGGCGGCGCGCGTCGCACGAGGCCAACTGCGCGCGCCGCCGCTACCCGTGCCCCGCCGCCGCCTGCGCCGCGCGCCCGCCGCTGCCGCACAAGGACCTGCCGCACCACTTCCAGGTGTGTACATGTCCCTAAACACACTACTTATAGTTATACTGCGGCGTCACGAAACGATAGCTGCACGTACATTGAACCATACGTAACATTGTTCTCAGACCAAGCACATGTCGATGGTAAAGCTCGGAAGGAAGCAAAAGTTCTCTGTAAAAGTGAACGCGGAACAGCACGACAACTGGATCATAATGGCTTTGCACGAGATATTCCACTTGCGCATAGACGTGGACATCCGTACCTGGGGCGTCACGATTTACGTCGCTTTCGTCGGACCCAAGAATGTATCAAGGAAGTACATGTACGAGGTGACGGTGGTGGGCAAGCACAACGCGCGCCAGCTGGTGTACTCGCGCGCCACGCACAGCGACCTGGAGAGCGCCTCGCTCAACGTGTGCCGCCAGGACTGCTTCCACCTGTCGCTGGACCAGGCGCTCAACTTCCTGCGCATCAAGAACCGCCACTGCGAGACCGACAACTCGCTCAACGTCAGCGTTACCATTTCGAAGAATGAGACGGACCTCGACCGGGAGGACTCGTGTGATTCGTGATCGCCTCTGTTTTTTTTAATACGAATCGCTATGTTATAAATTGAATAATTCAAAACATGAACCCTCTTATTCATAAAAAGTAAAAAAAACATTTGTCATTTGACGTATGTCAATTTAGACTGGATGTCACGTATTTACCATACAACAAACCAGAGAAGTAGACCTCCAATAAGGCTACTTAAAATCTACTGTATCTTTATGAATAAGACGGTAACTCTGTATGATATTTGAATTTTCAGTTAGGCCGCATTTACGATCACGCCGGGCGTCGTGCGGGGCCCGCGGTGTTATGTCAGTCTTGTGGTAGTGTCCTCAGTCTTGCTGCGTGCGTAGCGCAAAACCTATACTGTCGCCATTATGGACGAAGTAGACTTCTTTTTGGAAGATAATATTTATATAAAAACTTTATTATTTAGAACAAGAAGACCAAACCGATTTACAGCTGCCGAAATCAAATAATTTATTTATTATGTATATTATGCCCGCGTCGGCGCCCGCCACGCGTCTCCGTAAACGGTCTCATACATTGCTATACGTTAGATTTAATCGCAGCACGCCCCGCACGACGCCCCGCGCAACGCCCCACGTGATCGTAAATGCGGCCATAGAGTTATACCTATACGGAAAAGCCGCCTATTCAATATAATGTTTGTATTGGTCATAAAACACTGAAGGTGAAAATATTATGGCTCCTAAACACTATGCCGGCGGCCCGGGTACACCTATTGTACTTACTATTAGTCGAATCAATGGCGGGCAACCCGCGTGGCAAAAAGCGCTCGCCGGCTGTACCGCCGGCATAGTGTGTAGGCCTTTACACTTCTGTAATTCTAAGGTTATAGTTATAAATATAAATTATACTTTAAAACTCGATTTAGTCAGTATTTTTTTTATTATGTATATATATGTTACGGTAAATGTGAATAATGCGGTAATTATGCATAATTACCGGCACTCGCGGTAAATGTAATAAAAAAACTCTGAATTTATCACATTTACCGGTAACTATATATAATTCCCAGTCCCCATTGTTAAATGTAATAAATTACGTTTATATTCATCAGTTTGGAGTGTTTAGATCTGATCTGGAAGGTAGTTAGATCCCCTCATCCACTATTTAAGAGCTGATCATCTTCAAACAGCTGAGTGGATGAGGGGACCTAACTGCTTTCCATGACCTGTCGATTTTAAATTAGCTAAAGTGTTACTTAAATTATATTGAAAGAATATGGTAAGTAACCATGACCTGCCTACGTAGCATGACGGACCATTTGGCGAGTCGTTCTGTCACTTTTGATCGCTTTTGACATTTAAATGCGGGAAAATGTATGGAGACGATCGACAAAAGTGAGTCGGGAGGTTTATAAATTTTAAATTTTGTTTATTCAAAGCTTGTGTCAACATTTACCTCTGTTGCATGGAATAATTTATCACATTTACAGCGTGCGTTGGTAATTATACATAATTACCAGTAATTATGCATAATTACCGATTATTCACATTTACCTTAACACATATATACAGTCAGCATCATATAGAAAAAAAGCAAAAAGAGAAAGAACTTAGTTTAGAATGACAAGTAAAATTGATTACGATAAAAAACTTAACGTACACCAAATTTAACGTCGATACACTCAATGATGTAGATTTTTCATTCTAACTTTAAAGTCTCGTAATTCCCGTTCCCGTAGGAATTTTGTAAATAACTTTCTTTCAAAGTTCCTAAATTTACAAAGGAACCTTAAATTTTACGTCAATGCGCTCAAGAAAGTAGATTTTTCAGTCTCACTAAAAAGTCTCGTAATTCCCGTTCCCGTGGGAATTTTGTTAATTTCTTTCTTTTAACATTCCTGCATTCACTGAGTAACCTGTACACCAAATTTCACATCGATACACTCACTGATGTCGATTTTTCATTCTCACAAATAAAGTCTCGTGATTCCCGTTCCCGTGGGAATTTTGTAAATTCCTTTCTTTCAACACCCTTAAATTCACTGAGAAACCTATGAATTTCACCGAATTTCACGTTGATACAATGATGTCGATTTTGCATACTTACTTAAAAGTCCCGTAATTACCGTTCCTGAGGGAATTTCGGGAAATCCTTTCTTAGTGCTCACCTACACTCCCTAAAGAACCTACATGCCAATTTTCAGATGGATACGCCCAGTAGTTTCGGCTCTGCGTTGTTTGTCAGTCAGTCAGTCAGTCAGTAACGGAAGAGTTTTATATATGTCACGAGAAAATAACAAGAACCGTAAATTTATAAATTTTCTAGGAAACTAAACGAGAGATAAATTGTATTATTTTACGCCTACATTTTCGTAAATTGATAACATTTTCGTAAATTGAAAAGCTCACACGTAAAATAATAAGTAACCAATAACCAAACGCCGTATATGAGACGAATTGAAATTTACCACAGAGCTATGAAAGTTTTATGGTAGCCATGACCAAAATGTTTTATTTTGGAAATATGGGGTATCCGCACTTCACCTAATTAATGTGCGTATTACCGATGTCTCGCCGTTAAAGTGCGGAAAACAGAAAACTACGACCGAAAATTCAAATCTAGGGCAAAATTGTAGGTTAGGTTAGGTTTGGCTTGTGATCTTTAACCAGCGTAGCGAGCGGAGCTTGGGTTACCTGTGTTAAACTAAAATCTAAGGCAACAGTTTTTCGAACTTTACTGTATGCTTGGTTGTTACTCTCTCTTACCTAGGGATTTTGCAGATTACCTAGGTAATGTTGAGAACAATATTTTATTTCGGCTCTAACGGATTCAGGCAGTTAGTTTGCAGATTAACTAGTTATTCTGCACTTTTACTGAGTTTCGCACATTAGCGGTAACATATTACCCTATAAACCTACCTAGTTTTTAGTAACATTAAAAATACTGTTAGTCTAATCGAATTGTTTGGCAAGTCTGATTGTACGTAAGTCTGTGGACGCAATCATTTTCACTGTCAACATCGACCAATCAGAAAGCAGTGTGTTATTTTTCGTATTTAAAAAAGCGTAAAATTAAAAGCTCTTCTGTGATTGGTCGATCCGGTTAAAATCTTACGAATTGATATCCATTAGTTTATAAATTTACCACTACGCATCGAAAATTTATAAATTTGCAAAAAAGTGGGCGTAAAATAATTCAATTTATCTCTCGTTTAGAATCCTACGAAAATTGCGAATCTTATTATTTTTCGGTGACATATACCGGGTGTTTCTGGCAAGGCGGAAATAAATCAAAGAAATGCTTCTGCTCACCATAACTAACCACTTTCCCAAATCAACATGTGTCGAAATCTCAAAAAAAATAACAGCTGTTCCATATATTGGTTCGATCAGCTGACGGGGTCAATGTACGGGACAGTTAATTTTTGTTATGCGATTTCGACCCATGATGCTTTGGGAAAATTGTTAGGTATGGTGAGCTGAATCCTTTCTTTGATTTATTACCGCCTTGTCAGAAACACCCGGTATATTGATTGATAGTAAATTACTGTGTTAAATTTTTCACTACCTATTTGTAAAAATATCATTTGAAGATTTCCATGGCCGCGCAACTCATTCATTGGCGTGGCCAAGTTCAAACCCTTGGCGGTTAATTTTTTACAAATTGTTTCTAAATCTTGCCGTAATCATCGTTCGAAAATAACGCCCCGTGGCCGCGGGTTGACACGCAGTTTCGTTTCCACGAAATAAAATGTATCTTAATGATGCTGACTGCACAGCTGGTTTTTTAATTTGCTACAATATTTAATATTGAGCTTAAAAATATTGTACTTAAAAATACTTTAAATAACTGTCAAAGTCAGAGTCAAAAATTATTCATTCAATATAGGATACAAGATATCGCTTATTGAAAGTCAATTAGACTATTTAATCTAATTGGTATTGATACCTTATTTGGTAATGTATCCTATACTGCGAGAGGCGAGGTAGTGCAGGGATATATTGTAGAATCATTTGACAGAGGAGGGCTCGTTTGGGGGCCTCTCCAGGCGACTATTGTCGTAAGGCAAAGCAAATATTTGTTTACCTGAGCCAATTGGTGGGCACCCTGAACTACCTCGCCTCTCACAGTATAGGATACTTTACCAAATAAGGTATCAATAGCGATTAGATTAGATGTAGTCTAATTCTGGTCTAATTGACTTTCAATAAGTAATATCTTGTATCCTATATTGAATAAAGAATTTGACTTTGACTTTTGATTCAATATTATCTATGGTGCAGGGTCCCACCAAGCGGCTCAGGCAAACAAATGTTGGCCTTGCCTTACGACAATGATCGCCTGGAGACGCCCCCATTGTAGGTACTTAGATACTTTATATTTCTTTAAATTGGCAATTACGTGATTAATTTATTTTTATATATATTTAAAATTTGTTAGGATTTCATATTCATAAATTTTTAAAACTAGGATATCTTTATTTTATAAGTATTGAGTAATTACGAAATAAAATTAAAATACAATATATTTTTTAATTTCTTTTTATTTGCAATTTTATTGCATCTATAATAAGTTAGTAATAATATTTACAACTAGAGGCTGCCCCGCGGTCTCACCCGCGCAGATTTCTCATAAACACAAAAATCCCGTTTTTTGCCTTTCCCGTGGGAATTTCCGGAAATCCCTTCTTAGTGCTCACATACACTCTCCAAGGAACCCACGTGCCAATTTTCAGCTTTCTACGCCCAGTAGTTTCGGCTCTGCGTTGTCTGTCAGTCAGTCAGTAACGGAAGAGTTTTATATATATAGATAAATGAATACAACTATATTTATCTAAATTTGCGTACCATAATTTTTTTACGAATACGATCTCAGTACCTACCTACCTATCTCAGAACATACAAGTCTCCTCTATGAGGGAAACAACCATCGGGCTGAACCATATCCTGGGCCTCTAGTCTCATCGCGCAAAACAGCACTATCGGATAAAAGTAGAATAAAAAAAGTACCTTAATAGTAAGAAAATACACATTTGGTAGTATCGTAATCAATTTTGCTATAACTATAGCAGTAGTATCGCAATAGATTGGAATTTACCAAAAAAGGTAGTCTGCGCCATACTGTGATAATGTTATGATTACGTTCGACTGACATTATGTACGTTAATATTGATTGATATTTAATGACAATTGCACTACGAGGGTTCCACTTTCGTCTAACAAAACAGGAACATCACTATTCACGGATCACTATTTAGATAAAAAAATATACTTACCAAATAATTCGATAGCTTACTATTTATATTTTACTAGAGGCTGCCCCGCGGTTTTTCCCGCGCAGATTTCTCATAAACAAAAAATCCCGTTTTTCCCCGTTCCCGTGGGAATTTCGGGAAATCCCTTCTTAGTGCTCACCTACACTCCCCAAGGAACCCACGTGCCAATTTTCAGCTTTCTACGCCCAGTAGTTTCGGCTCTGCGTTGTCAGTCAGTCAGTCAGTCAGTAACGGAAGAGTTTTATATATATTGTTTGCTATAGTATTACGATCGATCAAAGTTGCGACTCGCAATTTTTACCCAATCATAATAGAGAAATAGTAGAATAGCAATAGAATACAAGTTTAATCGTAAGTTTAAGAGACTAAAGACCCTGTTTATTTAATGGGATAAAAACACAATCATGAGACAAACTTTCTTACTATACCGCACACCACGATCCACCCTTTCCACCAGAGATGTGCTACGCTTCGTTGCTATGGATGCGTCTGATATCCACCAATCATGTTCATTGGTCAACATAGCATAGTACTGCACTGACACTGACTATAGCGGTGACATAATTATATTTGTGAGTAAGACCCTTCTCTCATTACGAGACGCACAGAAGACTTGGGATCCGAGTCCTGTCGTGTTAGTCTCTTGTGTGTGTCAAGTCCTGTGCGTCTCGTAATGAGAGAAGGGCCTTAGAGCTACTGTACTAGCTTCATGGTAGTGTAATTAATTGTATAATTTACAGCAGTCAAATCTAATATCGTAAAAGCGAAATTTAGGGTGCCTTTTCACCAGAGGTGTGCAATGCCGCTATGCTACTTACGAAGATGTATAAGCTACGCTACTAAACTATGGAACCGTTTCCACCCTGAAATTTCACCAATACTAGGGCAAAACTGTAGGTTAGGTTAGGTATTTCTTGTGATCTTTAACCAGCGTAACGAGCGGAGCTTGGGTAACGAAGGGATCGTCAGATTAACTAGTTAATCTGCACTTTAACTGAGTTTCGCACATTAGCGGTAACATAAAACACATCAACACTGTCTAGGGATCTACTTTACGTGGTAGTTAATTTCAATTTGGTGCGTTGATCAACGAGTGAAAATAACGAAGAGTATTTGAATGTTATATATACATTGTACAAATAAAGATTCTGATTCTGTAATTCTTCATAAGTACATACGTAAGTAAAACTATATTTTTATGTGAACCATTTTTTTACAATTAGGAGCTATCACGCCGCGGATTTTATTATTGATATTCATACACTGATATAAACAATTCGGTCAGTGGTTCGTTTAGGGAATGTCATCCATTAAAACACACATCACACATATCGAAGCTTTTTACAAAAAAAAAAAACAAATTTCAATCAGGTTTTCAATCGAAAACACTTCGATTGTATACTTTGTATTTATAATAGCAATATAGTTAATTCTAAAGGTATTCGCTGCCGGCGAGCGTCTGCCGCGCGTACTCCGTCCCTACGAGGCCGCGGCACACGAGAGAGAATTCTTGGACACTTTCGAGTAGCCGTCGTTTGCTGTTCTTTTCTCTGCAAACATTAACATAATTACAAATATAGTCATTTTTAAAATTTGACGATATATCAAATTGTATTTTGTTAAAAAATATTTCATGGTTTTTGGCATGTTGAAGTTTCCAGTTAACGTTAGGTACTACATACAATACATATTATTGATTTTACCTAATAAGATCAATGCTGGCTTTCCATCGATAACATTTAGGTACATAATTTTAATTTACAACGTTGCGTTTAGTTCAAGATGTCAGACAGAGTATACTTACCTACTATTATCGCGGTTTTAATAATAAGATTAATTTTAGTAAGTAAACCCTTTTCAAAATCAATCTATCTTGGTCCATAGTTTTCTGAAAAAGCCGTTTGAAAAAGACAGATTTTTGTACACGCCTAAAGAAAGTAGCAACGGTTAATCGCAATCGAAAACAAACTCTACGCACAGGGTGTGTGCGCAGGACGCTTCATAAAAAGTATGTCAATTTAGACGGGATGTCACGTATTTACCATACAACAAATCAGAGAAGAAGATCTCTAGTAAAGCTACATAAAACCTACTGTATCTTTATGAATAATTCGGTTGGTTAGCAAGTAGATTTGACCCTCTGGACCCTGGACAGTGAAAGCCGTGTGCCGTGTGCCGTGTGTAGAATGTGTAGCTCACCGGAGGACGGCGGCGACGAACTTGTCCTTGTGCGGCGGCAGCGCGCGCGGCGAGGGCGCGCCGCCCGCCAGCGCGCCGCGCAGCCACGCCGCCAGCCCCTCGCCCCCCTCGCCCCCCTCCCACGCCGCGCGGTTCAGTGCCAGCAGCAGCTCCGCCAGTGGCTCCATTTGATTTCGGGGAGATGCCCCGCCTTTAAATAACATTTTTATAAAATACCACTGAAAATGTATTATAATAAGGGTGCTTATATTAAAACCCGAGAGCAGTGACAGTTTCAAGGGTTTATCCTCGCTACGCTCGAGAAAAATGGCTTGAAACTTTAACAAGCGAAGGTTGTAACAGCATCCTAAGCTTTACACCCACATTGTATGCCTACTGTACTTTTCATTCCATCCCAAATACAAAGAGCAACAAAAGTACCACAGTCGCACGCACTGGCACCCTGTATGTAGGTACGCAGCCTCCCACAGCCGCACGCACGGCATCCTGTATGTAGGTACATGTGTCGCGTCTCACCGATGCAGGCGAGCACGATGCGCACGAGCGCGGGCGCGGCACAGCGCAGCGCGCGCGGCCGCTCCGCCGCCAGCGCCGCCAGCCAGCGACACGCCGCGCGCGCCGCGCCCGCCTCCCACAGCCGCACCCACGGCATCCTGTATGTAGGTACATGTGTCGCGTCTCACCGATGCAGGTGAGCACGATGCGCACGAGCGCGGGCGCGGCACAGCGCAGCGCGCGCGGCCGCTCCGCCGCCAGCGCCGCCAGCCAGCGACACGCCGCGCGCGCCGCGCCCGCCTCCCACAGCCGCACGCACGGCATCCTGTATGTAGGTACATGTGTCGCGTCTCACCGATGCAGGCGAGCACGATGCGCACGAGCGCGGGCGCGGCACAGCGCAGCGCGCGCGGCCGCTCCGCCGCCAGCGCCGCCAGCCAGCGACACGCCGCGCGCGCCGCGCCCGCCTCCCACAGCCGCACGCACGGCATCCTGTATGTAGGTACATGTGTCGCGTCTCACCGATGCAGGCGAGCACGATGCGCACGAGCGCGGGCGCGGCACAGCGCAGCGCGCGCGGCCGCTCCGCCGCCAGCGCCGCCAGCCAGCGACACGCCGCGCGCGCCGCGCCCGCCTCCCACAGCCGCACGCACTGGCACCCTGTCAGAAACACACACCACATTATTACGCATTCTGCGCTATAATGCGCAAGAGATGCGCGTCCCTAGTTCGCAGAGTAAGAGGCAGCGCCAACCCAACAGCGTCCTGAGAATGATTTCAGACAGAGTCGACTGCCCGTATCGTATATGAACTACTGCTCAGGACTTCATGTACCGGTGCGGTTGACTCCTCGTCTGTGTTAATAGGTTTTAATTTATAAACAGTACTTTTTAGATCATAAGGTTAAGGTTAAGGTGTGCTTACTTACAATGTGTAACTAGTTTTCTGAAAATAAATATTTATAATATTATAGCTACCGCTTATAATACTCATATACACAATATCCTAGTAAATTTTGGCCCATGTAGCAAGCAGCTGTCATACTGCGCAGTCATGAAATTCTGATCTGTGGTTTTCGGTGAAGGCGGAATTAAACTTTAAGTTTAATTAACTTAAACTTTATTCTATCAATATTGACCATACATCGTGATGTTCGTGAGGACCAGACGTGCTTAGCAATTAAAATATAAATTCTGCGGCCGTGACCTAGAAACTTTTTGCTAAACTAAGGGACTATTTTGCCGTATACTAATTAAACAAAGTGATGCCTGTTATTTGTTCGTTAAAAACCTAAAATGTCGAGCGCCTTCAATAGGAGCTCCATTATGCAGCGTAGCCCCC
This sequence comes from Euspilapteryx auroguttella, assembly GCA_951802225.1. Taxonomy (NCBI): domain Eukaryota; kingdom Metazoa; phylum Arthropoda; class Insecta; order Lepidoptera; family Gracillariidae; genus Euspilapteryx; species Euspilapteryx auroguttella. Next base: position 525 of record CATOPS010000063.1, on the reverse strand, counting down.
CTGCTAAGCCAGCACCCGCTCCCGTGCCCTCTTCGTGCACCGATACTCTCCCTCCCGCCGGAGACCAAGGAAGATGATATCATTATACCTTCAACATTAGAGATTCAGCGATGGTTGTCTCTCATAGACCAATACGTCGGTGAGATCGGCCAGATCACTTCTGAGGGGAAAATGAACTCTGGGCAAAAGAACAAAGTCCATAATTTGCTGCGAAAAGTGGTAGGCGCTACTGGGCAGATGGCTTTATGAAGCGACTAAACAACGAGTGATTGAATCTGATGCCGTTATACAAGCCCTTAATGAAAAGCAGGATGTAAACACTGCCTTGCTAAATCTTGAACACGCTGTAGCAGAAAACAAGTCTGAGACCTCGCCTGGAAAATATATTTTGCCGATGTCGTGTAAGTAAAGAAAGGGCAAGCAAAATGTTGTGCTTCCGGCTAACCTTAGTTCGATAGCCATATATCCTAGTGATAAGAAATCAGATGAGGAAACCAAGGCCCTAGTACAGAAGATAATATGTCC
>CATOPS010000062.1:0-16257 GCA_951802225.1 Euspilapteryx auroguttella | reverse complement strand
TATGGGTTTTACTTTCTTAAGGTGAGTGAGCTTAATTACTTTTTTATTTTATTACCATCTTGTCAAAACCCCAATATACAGGATGTTATTACACAGCAGTAATAAATTAATGTATTGATTCTGCTATCAAGCAACATTTTTCTTTTATTAATTAATTTTTTACTCGCACAGAACGTAATAGATCTCGTGCAAAGCCTGAACCACAGACGTCTGACGGAATTAAACGTTCGTGCCATCGTGAGTCTATACGTAGAAGTAGTCAAGTACAACTTTAGTTTGATATTTATTTAAGTATGTTTAGTTTAGCTTAGTTTTAATTAAATTATAGAAGAATCTTAGTATTTTTTGCAATATGCTGACGCAGTGCAGATTTTCTTAGAGATCAGTGATATGAAAGTATGAAGACAGTTGTTTGTAGCAATGTAGCATGTAGAATTTTCTTCTTTTAGAGATTTAGTTTCAAGCCTCATGTTTGTCTGTTTCCCGTCATTGTATTAGTAGACATAGTGCATCGTAGTGATAGTGATTGGATGCCATTGAGCCAATAATGTAATCTAATCACTTTATAAAGTTTTGGGTTCAGATAGCTTTCTTACATGATTCAGTTTACAACTGACCTCTCTTTTTATATAATGCCTAACTCCCAAATGTTACCACCCTTACCATCGGACCGTTACAACAGGACTCAGTAGCCAAAGAGCGCGCCCTTCGTCGACAAACCCTGAGCGGATGCGAAAACGAAAACCGGGAAACCGCCTCAAAGCTCGCAGCGGCTGAAGCTTCCGCGGCCAAGGAGGCTCGGGCGCGCGACGAGGCGGAGAGGAAGCTGCTGGAGGCGGAGAAGGCCGCGCGCTGCGCCGAGATACAGCTGGGGGAAGTTAGGAGGGAGCTCGCCGTTATCAAGGTAACCTTTTTGTATTGACAAAAACTAGGTAATTGTACGGATGTTGTGCCCAGATGCTTGAAAACTGATTTTCTGTGAACATCATTAGTTATCCAGGGTTCAATGCCGTTCAAAATGAAAATGAGAATTTGAATCATTTTGACATGTGATAAGTATACATTGCGGGTATATAGGTGAATCATTTTGTCTACACGGCGGTTTCCTTACTCTGAGGTCTACACAAGAGATTCAGCTGTAAACCCGCAATGTATACTTATCACATGTCAAAATGTTTCTCATTCTTATTTTCATTGTGAACGGCAATAGCCTAACAGGTCGGCATGTAAGAAAAATGGGGTGCGGTTAACAAAATAACCATGATTTTAGAACATACCTAATTTATTTGCAAAACTTCCAACGTTTTTCTATCTGAAAGTACATCTCACCTATAGCTAGACACTCTTTTATTATTACATTAAGCATCATTTCGAATTAGTCTGTAACGTGTACAGCCTATTCCGGAAAGTTTTAAAGACTTACAGTGCTTACAAATACTCTTTTTTTTTTTTATAATGAAGTGATCTATTTATGCGTGAAGTATAGCCTTCTAAGTTAAAATAAGTTTAATGTTCACAGTCGTCCAAAGAAGACAAGCAGCGCGCGGCGGCGGCGGCGGCGGGCGAGCTGCAGGCCGTGCAGCAGCAGCTCACCGCCGAGCGCGTGCGCGCCGCCGCGCTGCTCGCGCAGGTGCAGGTAACAACTCCATTCATAGAAAGTCTATTTCAACAGAATACAAAGATATTTTATTTTAAGATTTGCTTTAAATGAATTGTTATCTTCAATAACGCATCACACTCAGAGCCCCTAACTAGAAATAACCTGTATTTACGCTGCCCAAACCATAGACGAACATTACACCCAGACCAGAAACAATCATCGATATTAATTTTATGGTATGTTATAACTATTGCTATTATCTTATAGCAATAAGCTATCGTCAGGCTCTTAACTATTTACTTTACTCGTCCGAAAATAACTAACATTCATGTCTTTGTGAAAGTGACAGGTGCAGTTTAAATTAGTGAAGCAGTTGACCTATATTAATTAGCGAGATAGCCTGAGGCATGTCATGTATTTTATTTGTGCAATTCCTTTCTACTATTAACACAATATGATATTATATCCATGGTATAATTAAACCAGGATCTCCAGCAGCAAATAGAAGAGCAAAATGCTAGGGAGTCAGCGCTGGAGGAACAAAGCGCACGCACCGAGGCGCGGCTCAGCGAGCGACTTGCAGCCGCCGAGGCCCGCGCCGCCGACGCGCTGCGGGAAGACGCGCGACATCGGGAAAAGGTACGTGCTTAACAATTTCCCAACCGAGAACCTTCGCGGGTAATCGTGAACAGCATGTCAAACGCATAGGTCCCGCCTGGCGGAATCAGCCTATACCACAGAATACCTAATAGTAACACTATAATACGTAGTTACACAAATCTTAGGCGGAGCGCGCGCTTATGGTTATACATGCTTGATTTGCTTGGTTCTGAGATGAACATAATGGGCCGGTTGGTAAGGGTTAACCTTCTCTCACGTCATGCTAAGTAAAGTAAAAAAAAAAAGTAAAAAATGATTTATTCAATACAGGATACAAGATATCGCTTATTGAAAGTCAATTAGACTAATCTAATTAATATTGATACCTTATTTCGTAAAGTATCCTATACTGATAGAGGCGAGGTAGTTCAGGGTGCCCACTAATTGGCTCAGGCAAACAAATGTTTGCCTTGCCTTACGACAATGGTCGCCTGGAGACGCCCCCAAACGAGCCCTCCTCTGTCAAATGATTCTACTCCCTTTCGCAATGATTTTACAGCGTAAAGAAGAAAGGGGTAACAAACTCTACTTTACAATTTATCTCTCTCTTTTTTTGTTCTTATGTGACATTACAATTTAATTTAGAATACAAAGAACATAAATTAATAAGATTTAAAGTACATACATGAAATAATGAAAATATCGTGCAGAGCTGGACTACTTCCATGCGTCTTGGTCGTTTTCATAATCATCAACACTGTAATAAGCTTTCTTAATCAAACCTTTTTTGATACGACTTTTAAACTCATTATCATTTAGGATCAAAATCTCTTCTGGGATCTTGTTATAAAATGCTACTTCGTTTCCTATAAAGCATTTGTTTGTCCGTTTTAGTCTGTTCTGTGGAGTACTTAGTTTGTTTTTGCTACGCGTTCTAAGGTCTTAAATTTTATCACATTTTTTATCAAACATATGTAAGTTTTTACGAGTATACATAATAATTTCTAAGACGTACTGGGACGGAAGCGTCAAAATATCAATTTCTTTGAATTTTTGTCTGAGGGACTCGCGAGCTTTAAGCTGATAAATGTTTCTAATTCCGCGTTTTTGTAGTATAAAAATGACGTTAATATCTGAAGCTCTTCCCCATAGAAGCAAGCCATAGGTCATTAAGCTATGAAAGTAACTGAAATACACAAGTCTCGCGGTAGACACATCAGTTAATTTTCTGATTTTCCAGATTGCATACGCAGCCGAACTGAGCCTTGCCGCATGATTTGAAATATGGGGGCCCCACTGAAGTTTCGAATCTAGAGTGATACCAAGGAATACAGTTTGATTTACTAGATTAAGCTTGTTATTGTCCAAATGTATGTCTGTATCATAAGCAGTCACATTTGGCAAGGAAAACTTAATGCAATTAGTTTTCTTTGCGTTCAAAAGTAAATTATTAGAAGTAAACCATTGAGAAATCTCCACTAATGTTTTGTTTATATCTAAGTTGAGGGAGTCACCTCGTTTAACTTTAAATGTTAAAGAGGTGTCGTCCGCAAAGAGGACAACATCTGTAAGTTTATCTAACATGTAAGGGAGATCATTTATGTAGACTAGGAACAGGAAAGGCCCCAATATCGATCCCTGAGGTACACCAATCTTGATAGGACAACCTGCAGACACCGCACCACCCACGTCCACTCGTTGGTCGCGATCAGTAAGATAAGAGGCAAGTAGATCAAGTGATTTATCAACTAAGCCATAGTGCTGTAATTTAAGTAGCAAAGTCTCATGATCAACGCAGTCAAAAGCCTTGGAGAGGTCACAGAAAACCCCAATAGTATCGTGAGAATCCTCCCAGGCTCCATAGACATCGCTGATGAGTTTGTGACCTGCGTCTAAGGTAGACCGCCCTTTCCTAAAACCAAATTGATTTTTGTGTAGGAAGTTATTGACTGAGAAGTGAGACGCTAATTGTGCAAGAATAAGTTTTTCAAATTTTTTACTTAAGGCTGGAAGAACCGCGATTGGTCTATAATCAGTGGGGTTTTCGGTATTTCCAGATTTAAAAATAGGAATGATTTTGCTGTACTTCAATAAATTTGGAAAAATGCCTTTTTCGATACAAGAGTTAAAGATTAATGCTAGATGAGGCGCTATTAGTGTAATAACAGGTTGAAGTACTTTAATTGATATCCCCCATAAGTCTTCTGTCTTTTTTAAATTGAGTTCCTTAAATATCTTAATAATGCATTGCGGTCCAACATGGCGAAACGTGAGTGGAGGCGGGGCGATGTCAACATGTTCCTTAAGTATAGATTCCGCGGCGCTGGCAGATGCGTTAAGGTCTTTAGTGGTTTGAAATGGGATACTACTACTTAAAACGATGTGTTCGCATTTTGTTAACTTACTGGTATTATGTTATGTTTCTTGTTTTTTTTTGTAAAGAGAATATTCATTAGTTTTTCTCAACGAAGACACGTCCACTTTTGAACACAACATAGCCCCCGCAGCTCGCCTTAAGCAGAACATTTTATAGAGCGCCGTATGCCATAATCGCGAGCATGCTACGCTTGGCAAGCGGTTTGCCGATCGCAGTAAGGCTCTTCAAATTTTTTAATGAAAAAAACCCTATTGTCCGTTCTACGAGTGCTGGAGCTGTTTTTTACTTTAGGATTTTAAAGTTGTTAGGTATCACCATACCTGAAGCCCTCAATTGATGTATTACAGCCTCTTCCGAAACATCCTATAAAAAAATAAATCGTGGTTTGTTTGTATCGCTAAAACTCAAGAACGGCTTGGCCAATTTAACTAAGTTCCCAGTTTAAGTTTGTGCTAATTAATTACTCCCTTCATTTGCCGCGCGGGAAAAAAAATAATACCGTTATCTGCCGCACGAATAATAGAAATCGCGCATTTAGCGTGATCGCGGATCCACGTTCCGGCCACACATAATAATATACAGGGTGAGATAAAAATTCCAATGAAGAGTTTTCAAAGTGACAGAAAAGAAAAAAAACTTAATAATACGCCCGTAGATGGCGGTGTCCACAGCAATATCAGAGAGAGGGATCGAGTATTGACTGAATCTTTGGATTGGATCATTTTCTGCTAAGAATAAATCTTAATTTCTTTCACTCCGTCACTGACTCAGTTAAATTTTAATTTTTATGTTTTATTTTGAGCTATTCAATAACCCACCTCATCCCGACCTACTGCTCCTGGCATAGCGCCATCTGGTAGCAGCTTACTACTTCATTGAAAACCTCTTATTACTTCGCCATTCTAGGCAGGCAAAGGAACACATAGTCCATACAACCAAGTCTTCAGTAGTCAGTAGCTAGTTCAATAATAATCGTGTTAACTAATTAATATGTCATTATTTCAGTAAAAAAAAATATGTATAACACCACTATTATCTACGGGCGGTTATTGTGCCTCTGAGTTTTACATGTTTGTGACCATAGATAAGTCATGTTTTACTGACTGTCTTAAAAAGCAAAGTGTAGAATTCTACTATGTCTATGGTCTTACCAAACTTTTGCCTCTTTGCCTTTTCAGTTACGAAAGCATAAAAAGAGAAAGCAATATTGATTGATTGACGAATTATTTTGTTTGAGTGGATGCTTCCTATTATACCAACTGCCGACTTCACTGAACACTATTATGTACATACTGCATTGCTGCCTACTTGCCCAGTGTTTTAGTTGTTTGTTGCATTGGCAAGGATATTAATATTAAAATTACTTAGGTACTGTAAACCACTATGGAAATACAAAAGAACAGAGCAAGAGTACCAAACTTTTTAAAATCTGAGAACATGCTTCTGTTTGATGTTGTTGCAAAGTACAAACATATTTTAGGAAACAAAAAAACGGATAGATTTACAGTGGCCAAAAAACAGAAGTGTTGGAAGATGGTAACAGCAGAATATAACGCCCGCACAAACTATTTGACTAGAACAACTGAAAGTTTAATGAGTGCCCACAAAAATTATAAAGCCAGAGCCAGACGACAGCAAATAGACAAAAAAGTGGGGAACTCTAGTAAGTATACTTTAGTTGCTGGTCAAAACCTAATGGTTCACACCAGTCATATTAAAGAAAAAAAACGTAACTTCTAATTCATAATCTTTTTTCAAGGCAAGAATTTTATACCATCTCCAAGCAATGGGAAAGTAGAAAATGTGACCGAGTCATCAGAACTAAATATTCCCCCTGTAGAGTGTAGCTCTACATTTAATGGAATTGAAAAATTAATTAAATCTGAGCCTGAATGTGAAAGCAAGGCTATTGGTGCTGATGAAGGATTACCGCTGACAATTGATGACCCAACATATTTAGTATGGACAGAAATTGAGTCAGATTCAGAAGACATCTGTGAAGCTGATACAATGCAGAAGCAGCAAGGAATGTTGCCAGATGATGAACTTATAGAACTTACTAGTAGATCACCACTAACAGCTGATAATAGAAAGAAAGAATGTAGCTTACCACTTCCACAGAAAAGGCAAAATTTACTAAAAAGTAAGACATTTAATCCTCCATTGTATACTTCGGTATCGGAAAAGCAGAAAAGAAATAGATCAGATTTTATACTGAAAATTTCAGAATCGAAACAAGAATTAGCAAACATTCAAATTGAAATAGCAAAACAACAACTAATTCATCAAAAAGCTATGCAAGAAATGGAAAAGCAAAGACTCTTGGATAAAATTAGATTTGAAAAGGAGAGACATGAATGTGAAATTAATATCTTAAAAGAAAAATGGCAAATTGAATCAACTTCATTAAGAAACAAAATACTTTAGATTCTTAAGATTTTAATAATGTTTTACACTGCCTTATATTCTTCAATTAATTGTTACACAATGAGACGGAGGTGAAAAGAAGTGAAGACAACTTTTTTGTTTAATGTGTCGAAAATCTGTAATATGTAAGGTTTCTTCTTTGAAGACAGATAATAAAAAAGTAACGAAAATTACAGCTTTTCTTTTTAGACCTAGTGTAACCTATACTGCACAAGATTTGATTTAAGTTAGGGTACAATAAAATATATAATAAATATCGTCTCCATCGCCATCTGTCTGTTTGCTACTTTCGCATCGTACCTTCCTTTCTCATTATGTTCAGAATCTATTGGAGAACTTCTGTATGCCCTATACATGTTACCTGCTACACTACTGCTATAAGATATTCTCATTGAAATGAAAATAAAGCACAGGAATTATCGATTATAAATTAATATTTAAAAAGTACTAAGTATTGTGTTGTTTATTTTTTTCAACATAAACTGACTTGACTATGGAACCATACCATTATTATGGTCCCACACTTTTGTTGAGAATTTGGTTTGTTCTGTATTCAAAGAAATATTGACATGTGAAGTCTCGCCTCCATAGCGCCCCTAAGGCTACACTCCAACTCGGTTGGAGTGTAGCCTTAGGGGCGCTATGGAGGCGAGACTTAGAAAAATTTCGAAAAATTTGTATGAAAAATTTTTATCCCCCTTAAGGGTACTTTTTTATGATAGGGGCGTGTAGAGGGACACAATACAAGCACTTTTTGCCTCTATCGCGTTTTCCCTAAAAAGCCCCGTTTACGGAAAAAATTACCGGAAATATTTTCCCGACCTCTAACTCCGAAAGGGGGCCTCGGAGCGGCAGGGTTCTTTGGGCGCTATTGATAATCATCAGACACACTATCAAACCCCATTTAAGGATTTTCAACTTTTTTTTTTTCGGACTTAGAATTTTCGTCAGCTTGCGTATCGTTAGGGGCTGTATGGAAAAAAGACTTAGAAAAATCGATCGATATGAAAAAAAAATATATCCTCGATGAGGGTACTTTTTTATAATGGGGGCGTGTAGAGGGACACAATACAAGCACTTTTTGCCGCTATGACATTTTCCCCCGTGTCCCGTTTCCGGAAAAATCGTCCGGAAATCCGAAAGAAGGCCTCGGAGAGGCAGGGTTTCTTGGGCGTTATTGATGAGTATCAAACACACTATCGAACCCCATTAATGATTTTCAATTTTAATTTTTTCGGACTTAGAATTTTCGTCAGCTTGGGTAGCCTTGGGGGCTCTATGGGAAAAAGACTTAGAAAAATCGATCGATATGAAAAAAAAAAAATCCTCGATGAGGGTACTTTTTTATAATGGGGGCGTGTAGAGGGACACAATACAAGCACTTTTTGCCGGTATGACGTCTTCCTGAAAATGCTTCGTTTCCGGACAAACGACCGGATTTTTTTTTGGCTGACCTCTAACTCCGAAAAGGTTTATTGTAGTGGCATGCTTTCCTGCGCGTTATTGATCAATGTCAAACGCACTATAGAACGCTTTATGCCCCTATGACGCTTTTCACAAAATGTTCAAATCGGGATAAGTAAAGTTTTTGGGCGAGAATCGTATGAGACGAGATTATCATAGGCGAGAGTTTCCATTCAAAATATCGCAATAAGGTGTGTGTAAAATTATGCCACTCACTGGTGCTATGCTATCCAAACCAAACCGCGATTTAGCTTCCGGATTTTACCAAATCAAGGTCACATCGGAAATAACTTTACCGAAATTCTCGCTACCTTTTAATCGACAAAGGCAAATCCGATTTTACAGCATGCTGGACTTAAAAATGCGCTTGCCTGTTCTCAAAACCTTGTGAATCCTGAGATGCCTTCCGAGGTAACAGGCTTCTTGCGGCTTCGTGTACCTTGACGATATATTTATTTATTTCGGTACTTCCACTTCCAACCAGTAAAATATTTGAAAACCTTATTCTTGCACAATTAGTGTAATTTAGGGGAAGTGGAATTTAGGAATTTAGTTTTATGGTGTTAGCATAAAAACAGGGTTGTGGGTCACACGAGTTTCGGTACTCGTAATGATCACAACTCAGTTACCGGGGTTCGAAAGTGTGTTTGATGCTCATAAATAACGCCCAAGAAACCCTGCCTCTCCGAGGCCTCCTTTCGGATTTCCGGATGAATTTTCCGGAAACGGGACACTGGGGAAAATTTCATAGGGGCAAAAAGTGCTTGTATTGTGTCCCTCTACACGCCCCCATTATAAAAAAGTACCCTCATGGAGGATATTTTTTTTTCATGTCGATCGATTTTTCTAAGTCTTTTTCCCATAGAGCCCCCAAGGCTACCCAAGCTGACGAAAATTCTAAGTCCGAAAAAAAAAGTTGAAAATCATTAATGGGGTTCGATAGTGTGTTTAATGCTCATCAATAACGCCCAAGAAACTCTGCCTCTCCGAGGCCTCCTTTCGGATTTCCGGACGATTTTTCCGGAAACGGGACACTTGGGAGAAAATGTCATAGGGGCAAAAAGTGCTTGTATTGTGTCCCTCTACACGTCCCCATTATCAAAAAGTACCCTCATGGAGGATAATTTTTTTTTCATGTCGATCGATTTTTCTAAGTCTTTTTCCCATAGAGCCCCTAACGCTACGCAAGCTGACGAAAATTCTGCCCGAAAAAAAAAAAGTTGAAAATCCTTAAATGGGGTTCGATAGTGTGTCTGATGTTCATCAATAACGCCCAAGAAACCCTGCCGCTCCGAGGCCCCCTTTCAGAGTTAGAGGTCAGGAAAATATTTCCGGAGTATTTTTCCGGAAACGGTGCACCTTGGCGAAAAAGTCATAGGGGCAAAAAGTGCTTGTATTAAACCCCTCTACACGACCCCGTCATAAAAAAGTACCCTTATGGGGGACACGTTTTTTCGATCGAAATTTTTCTAAGTTCTGACAAAAAGTTTTTTAAAAGGAAAATAATTTTTTAATTTTTTTTTATATTTTTTTTATGCGTTTTGAAGCCTCCTGAAGCGCCCCTAAGAGTATACCCCAACTACGACTCCCGCCCCTAAAACGACCCACCGACCCAAAACTCAACTCTAGTCCACTAAAAACTGTCTTGGCACTAATATTTATAAATAAAAATAAAAAATCATTTTTTTTATTCCCACTTAGCTAAAAGATTAATTAATTGGCATTTAAAGTTTTTTTTAGATAGCCTAATTTGTGCCCTGTTACTGGACATAGACCTCTAGATACGAATTGATATCTATACTATTGTTTTTGCTACTAATCCTTTTATTAAGTTTACAGTACCTACTCTACTAATAAGTATTGGCCTGTGCTGCCTTCTTTAAATGAATAAATAAAAATAAATAAATAAGATAGTTGCTTATTCAATTTCAGGGCATTGATGTCACAGAAGGAAAATCAAAACTGCGACAATGGCTGAACATGAACTTTAAGATTGAAATGACTGATGGCAGAATCCTTATTGGAGTATTTTTGTGCACAGATAGAGATGCTAATGTGATTCTTGGTAAGAATATTGTTAACTTAAAAAACCTACTGTAAAGTTTATAAATAACTAGTCAACCTGGTGAACTTCGTACTACCTTACTTATCTTGTGCATGTATTTTACTTATAAACCTTCCTCTTATGGCGGTAACTCACGGTATGGCGCGAAATTCAATTTTTTTCACGTTTTTTAATTATTTTGGCGAAAGTATTCATTTTTAATAAAGTTTAAATGAATTCGCATACGTAAAAACCTATTTCCCACATTGTGATATATCGTTTTTGAAAGACAGAGTTACCGATTTTGTGTATATTCAAGGAACTTGTTTTTTGGCCTTTTACCCCTTAGACACAAAATCTGTAGGTCTGTCTTCTAAAAACGTTGTATTCCAATGTAGGAGATGGTTTTTTACATACGCAAATTCATTTAAACTTTATTATAAATGTATACTTTCGCCAGAATAAATCAAAAACACCACCTTAAATCACTCTATCTAATAAAAAAAACGCATCTAAATCTGTTGCATAGTTATAAAGATACATACATAGGGACGCAGGAAGCGACTTTATTTTATACTATGTATTGATGATATGTTTTTGTCATGAGTTTTCAATAGGATAAAATTACGTGACAAACTAGCTGACATTGTATTAACTTAAATAAGACTCCTAACAATATTATAAATTTTAGCCTATGAGCTCGTAGCCTAAAATTTATAATCCTACCTAGCTAGGTATTCTGAAAAAATTTCATCAGGGATAGTGTAGGTTGCAGTATTATTATAGCTCAATATTCACTTAACAAAAATTTTAATGAAAAAACTGAACATAGATACAATACTGCCGCCGGAGGAAGAAAGGGCGTATCTTGCATTTTTGACGAATTTGAGTTATATATTGATCCGAGATCAGGAAATTGTAAGCAATCTAACTGTCTAGGACATATATCTCAATTTTGCTTGTAGCCTTACATACAGTAAGGTAAAAGGCCGCATTTTACTGCTCAAGCTAAGACATTTGAAGCTGAAAAGCCGCAATTTTGATTTTACGGCCTTTCATACTAGAAAATGCAATTGCTTACTTAAAAGGGCGTAAAATTTAATGAGCGCGTTTCTTTCTTAGTAAGTTATGTGCTTTTTTGGAATTCTACTAAAAAGAAAAGCCGCCGTATTATATTACGCCCTTTCATTCAAGTAAATCTGCAAGGGGGTGAGGAGCGGGGGACGGTTTCTCTAACAAAATCGGATCAGTTGCGCCCGCGTTCTTGCGAGAAACTGTGAGGCGCTTTACGTTGGCGACAAAGTGCATCGTTCGATTTTACCTATTTTGCCGCCTGTGAGTAAGTACTTGCCTTCTTATTGTTATTACTTTATGATTATACATATTATATATAACAACCGATAGACGTCTACTGCTGGATAAAGGTCTACCCAACAGATTTCACAAGGACCAAGTTGTAGAGGGAGTTTGCCGTAAACGCTTGGCAGGTGGGTTGGCGATGGCAGAGTGTGGGTCTTCAAGTATAATATTATAATATTTCAAGGGAGCTCGCTGCTGCCCGTCCCGTCCCGTGTTCAGGCGTTACTTATTCTTATTTTCTATTTACGACGATTTTTGTTACGTTTAGCTAATACATAATAATAATAATAATAATACAGGCGTAGTAGTGATGTGACGACCCCATCGCCCATTAGAAATTCCATTACTTTCAGTCTGGAACTTCCAGTGCAAAATTAGTCACCGCAGGGACGGCTTGTGGCGAGTCGATGGTGAGTGGCGACACCACGGACCCTATACTTACAGGGGGACACACACAGTCATCACACGCACACTTACATACAGTCATCACAGATACACACCCCCCCGCCTCTGAGCTTGCCTTCATCAGCCGGCCAGAGAAGAGTAGCAAGAGCGAAGCCTATGCTCCAGGTTGGAAGTGTAAAATTTCATAACGCCGGGTGCATCTTATGCTGCCCGCAGTCTCACCTCTCGACAACCTTAGCTGTCCACGACCAGTGTTGCGACCCGTCGCCAACAGATCGGCGACTTAGTGGAAGCCCACCCAGTGGACAGCGAGTCACCGCCTGCCATGATAATTAGTGAAATGTTGCATTAAAGGCGTACCGGTATTTCACTCCATAGCACCAGTTAACCGGTCCATTAAACAGTTCAGCCACATAAACCATTTCTTGTCATTCATTTTACAATAGTTCCTATCACCTTCTGGGTGCCGCCTCTGGGTGCACGATCTATTTATGCATTTAGAGGCGGTGCCTGGTTGGTGATCCATATAAAATATAGCAATACTCTCGAAAGGGCCTCTACGAGTGAGATTCGTCCCCTCGCAGCCTCTCAAAGGACCGGGCTCCACCTAACAATGTTAGTTTGTGTCATTCCGTTAGATAGATTTCTGTTCTGACTTAACTATAATAAACGTATATAATAATCTAAGGAACCTAGGTTGAATTATAAATTAGCATGTAGGTACTTACCAACTTTAACATTTTCAGCATGCAAGCAGTGCCCCTGTGGGCACGCGCAATGTTTTACGACCAGTTTACCTACCCTGAGTAAGTAGATACATTCTCTCTTTTATTTAATCTTTTTCGATATTTTAGTACCAAGGTAGGTAGGTACATTACTTTGTGAGTTCTGGGGAACGCAAGTAAGTTAAGGTACCTTTTTTTTTTTGTTTTGGCGGGGAAACTTCTAACGAGTACCCGACGGCCCGGGGGAGCCACCGGGTTATGTGGGGTTTGAACCCACTAAAACCCCGCCGGTGTCCTTCTCGGCTGTTAGCAAGGGGGTCACGGGAAGACGTGTGAAAATCCACACCGCAGCCCCCTCCAGCGTCAGCTCTTGAGCCTCTTCTCGGGGGACATTAGGTGGGCGTCCCCCAGGAGCTTGGTGTTCCCCCATCGCTCTTCAACGACGACACGGAACAGCACCCGCGCACGGCGCGCGTTTTCGTGCCGTCGTCCTCCTCGGGGTCGATTCAACGGATGTGTTGGGCCCCCGTTCTTCACACCCACGACCCCATTTTCACGACCCCACGCGCATTTCTTTGGTCTTAGCCGTATTAATACGAAGCCCATATTTTGCAGCTTCAACCACCAGATCGTTTGTCTTTGCTTGAAGGTCGCTCAGTGTTGTAGATAAAAGGCAAAAGTCTTCTGCAGTCATTGTCCTCAAGACACTTCTGCGAGTTCCAGGGAATACCCCGCTTGCCTCTGCCGGTGACTATACACATTACGTCGTCCAAAACCAGCAAAAACAGCATCCCTAATGAAAATAGGCAACCCTGTTTAACGCCTTCTGTGACCGTAATGCATTGCGTAAATTGGTCTTTGTGAATGACTCTGCAGGCGGAGCCCACATACAAGTTTTATATCTGGTTTATTAACTTGTCCGGTATACCTTTACTGCGGAGTACTCGCCAAATGCTGGACCACCTAAACCTGTCGAACGCCTTTTTGAAGTCCACAAATAGCGCGAATAGTTCGCACTGCATCTCGTTGCATTTTTCCAGAATTATTCGCAGCAGGTTCAGTTGGTCCGTGCAAGATCTTCCAGGACGAAATCCAGACTGCTCTTCTCTCAACTTCACGTCCACCACCCCTGCTATTCCATTAAGCATGATTTTGGTCAGGATTGTAGTGTGCAGGGCGAGAGCAAGTTTATGCCCCGCCAGTTAGAGCATTGCGAAAGATCCCCCTTCTTTAAAAGTTTCAGGATTATTCCTTCTTTCCAGTCGTTAGGGACTACTTCCGTTTCCCATATGGCTGTCATCAAGGGCAGAAAGACATCGGCTGATTCATCTGCGTTGGCTTTTAGAACATATTTGGAGATACCGTCGTTGCCAGGACTATCTAACTATCGAGGATCTCGTAGACAAATTAAAAGTAGGGTTGGCCAGGATTATAATTGTATTTAAAAATGTTATTGTCCGTTCCTTTGAGATAAGTTATTAATGAATAAAGGGCCAATTATTATAAAAAACCTAATTTTCTTTATTTAACCTAAATTTGGCTTGGTCCAGGACACAGTTCACAAAGATAATTTTATTAAAATATTTAAAGTAAAGCAATAAACGATTGGATACGTGGAGAAAAATCGTTTATTCCTTTACTGCACATTGAAATATTTCAATAACCATATCTTGTGATCTGTCCCACGGATCAAGCTTAATCATGCAAACTATAAATACTGGGTGTTTCTGACAAGGCGGTAATAAATCAAAGGAGAGATTCAGCTTACCATAACTAACAACTTTCCCGAAGCAACATAAGTCAAAATTTTAAAATAAAAATCTGCTGTCCCGTACATTGACCCCGTCAGCTGATCTAACTAATGTTATGGAACAGCTGATTTGTTTTGAGATTTCGATCCATATTGCTTTGGGAAAGTTGTAAGGTATTAATTATAATGAGCAGAATCCCTTCTTTGATTTATTACCGCCTTGGTAGGAACACCCAGTATAATTTTATGTTCATTTGGTAAATTTCTATACTTAATTTCCAGTGATTAAAAAAGAAAATTGTATAAGTATTTTTATTGCTTTTTATGTTTGACTTTTTAAATTAGCTTATTATACTTTTTAATAAGCTTACAGTTATTTTATCAAGAGATATTGTTTATTTTCAGTTAAGAGAAGATTTTTATGTTTGACTGATTAATAAATTAAGATGTTTCATTATCTACAGTGTTTTATTAATATTACAATAGAAAAAAAACATCACAACACATTTTAAATCAAGGTCAGTTTGGGTCAGTTAATAAAAAGAAAAGGCGTATTCTCTAATTGCGGCTTTTTAAACCAGTTATTTCTAGTTGGCATACTTAGTTTGCTTGCTTGAAAAGGCATTTTTGTTATTTTTAGTAAGAAAAGGCGCAACTACGGTTTTGCGGCCTTTCTGCTTAGAAAAACTTAATGAATACTAATTTGATTACTAAATTAAAAGGAAAATATCTAAATTAAAAAAAAACCTTGCATGATAGCTTAAAATCTCCAACCTACCTAAATAGAGGGATTTTTTTATGAAATTATCACCATTGAAAGATATTGAATTAATAAGCAGTGTTAGTTGGAACCTTTTTTTTAACTTAATCTTAATTTTCTCCGTTTCATGAAAACCCAAGATACGCCCTTTCTTCTTAAGGCGGCAGAATACATACTACATACACAGTATATTTTAAAAATTATAATATTGTAATAATTAATGGTGTTCTTGAATAATTGGGTATTGTATTCCATTTCAACGTCTTATTTGTTAATTTCAGGTGCATGTTCAGAGTATCTCCGAAACAATGAAGGTAAATTAGAAGAGTCGCCTCGCATCCTGGGCCTTGTTATGGTTCCCGGCAGACACATAGTTTCCATACAATTAGACGATTTAACACATAAGTATTATGAAGAATGATCTGTTAAATATTTTGTTTCCAAATTTTTTTTTAAATTACTTATCCTTAATGTTCTTCCAAAGAGGTCATTAAAACAATGATTACAATTTAAGTATTCTACTGCTAAAATTAAAAAACTTTGGTTCATGATAATAAAATAAACTTTATTAAACTTGATTTAAAGTTATAATTATTATAATTTAATTACTTATTTATTAAATCAAGGGTAGTATTGTATCTTATCTTGTACTGATTTTATCAAAGAAGTAGTAAACTCATTCTCTTTGTAAATATTGTTAGTTTCATTACAAAAAGGATTGTATTCATCTGCCATTCTGCTTTTAT
>CATOPS010000061.1:0-16981 GCA_951802225.1 Euspilapteryx auroguttella | reverse complement strand
CCGAAGCCAATATATCGGAACAAAGACACATTTTTATCGATATCAAAGACAACGATATTATTGAATATGATATTAACATCATGTCGATATTTATATCGATACCATAACTACCTGGCATCCCTACTCGCAGGGGACTACGTGCGGCTGCGCGGCGCGGCGCAGTGGGCGCGCGCGGCGCCGCCGCACGACCGCTACGTCGTGTTCGCTGACGTCGCCGGCAAGGTCATTCACTCATTTATTTAACTCTGAGTCCGCTATCCTTGATATACTAAGTACCTACCTAACAGAAATCATTCTTTCAATTATCTTTGTTCACAAATGTTAATTTTATCATGAACCATTAATTCGTGTTGTACAATTGAATTGTTTTTTTTTTCATTGTTACGCTTCCGAGCTTTAAATGTATTTTAGACGAGCTGTCCCGGCTTACTTCGTTACGCCATAGAATATAACATACTACAAAAGACTTGGCTCTATAGACTATGTTCTTTTGACTGCCCAGAATCGCCGAAAAAAAACAAACAACAACAACAAACCACCTGTCAAAATATGTAAACAACGGAAAAAATATTGCACCTTAGGTTACATTATTTGAGTTTAGGTAAGGATCCCTAATTTAAAAAAAAATCTAATATAGCCTATGACACTCGGGGTCAGTGTAGCTTCCTACCAGTGAAAGAATTTTTCAAATCGGTTCAGTATTTCCGGAGCCTATTCGTTACAAACAAACAAACAAATCTTTCCTCTTTATAATATTGGTATAGATATAAATTTATAACCCAAGGGAACTCAAGGTCTTGTTGTAAACTTTTTATTACTGTAATGCTTATTATGTATGACTGTTTGGGTCATAATAAATGAAATAAAACAAATGAAGGTGTCCGGTCGGCGCGGGCGCACGGCGCGCGTGCTGTGCGTGCTGTCGACGCACGCGCTGCTGCTGCTGGAGCCGCGGTCGCTGCGCGTGCGGCGCCGCGTGCCGGCCGCCAGCGTGGCGCGGCTCGCACTGAGCCCGCTCGGCGACCGACTGCTGGGCGTGTGCCTGCACCCCCCGCCGCCGGGCCTCGCGCCCCCGCCGCCCGCCTGCCTGCCCGCGCCGCTCCCCGCAGGCGACCTGCTGCTCGACACGCGGCACGCGCTCGAGCTCGCCACCAAGCTGTTCCTGGTGGTGCAGAACGTGGCGCCGCCGCCGCAGGTGCTCGTCGCACCGCAGTCAGTACACCTCTCTCTTTACAAATAAATGCTTGTATTCACTATGATTAGTGCGAGTGCGAGTGCAGGTGCGAATGCGAGAAGTGTCTCATTACTGTTTATTGGCTCTGATTAGCAAATTTAGTTATTTATCATGCTCGCTGCGAATGCTGAGACAGGGAAGGCGCGCCGGGCCCCTGATTATAGTTACTCGTACTCGTAACTCCACTTGCAAAAAAAAATTACATGCCTCTAATCACTCTACAAGCGGTCGCTGTCCACACGCTGATTTCAACTAATCACTCACTGCAGGTGTGTCTGCACTTATCACTCGCACTCGCACTCATCAATGTGAATACAAGCCTTTACTACTACTAGCTAACTGCAAAACGTGCTACGTGCTGACTGATGGTATTTGGCCCTCAGGTTCGAGCTAGTGGTGGGCGACGCGCCGGTGACAGTATCATTCCACGTGGGCGAGGCAGGTTGGGGGGAGGCGGAGGCGGAGGGGGAGCCGCTGGGCGGGGGGGCGCGGCTGCTGCGCCGCGGGGACCGCCTGCACGTGCTGCTATGAGCCTGGGCGGAGCAGGTTGGAGGGAGGCGGAGGGGGAGGTTCTAGGCGGGGGAGCGCCTGCACGTGCTGCTGTGAATCTGCCAGGTCCCGACACTGACGACAATAGACGTAGTATAGCTAGACAATATTATAAAAGACTTTGTCGAACAGAGCGCCAGCCTGACGCCGCGCTAGAGCTGCGACTTGGAGTGTACTGTGACGGTATTACCTGTCCCTGTCACACAGACACAGAGCCGCGAGCGTCGGCGCTCTGTGACAGCGTATAACCAGCAAATCGTTACAAGTCGACACTCGTGCGGCGTCGGCTTGCGCTCTGACGCGCGCGACGTTAGCGTGTTCTGTTTGGAAATAGCTTCACTAAGAAATAACTGAAGTATCCGCCGTCGCGGCCCTTTATTCGTTTTACGGAATACGTTACCTAATTCAGTTTGTTTTTTTTTTTTTTTTGACGAATTCTTTTTCGACGAAAAATGATTTTGTTTTACATTTAATCCTAGACCTAAAATTTGATTACAAATCTATTAAAATAAACTACAAATTTGCTCTCTTCCCATTAGTAAACTTTATTAGGGGGCCCTTCTCAAATGTATTAATCAAAATAGCGTGAGTCGTCTACTAATAAAGGGTTGCGCCGCCGCCGCCGCCGCCGCCGCTGCCGCACATAGTAATGTGTAGTACCTATTACGTACAGAGCGGGCATTGTGTCAAATTGTGTGTAGCGATAGTGTACTACGAGTAAGTCACTGATACAAATGTTATTTATAAAGCGTTAAGTTTACAAAGATATGTCTGCGGTCTGTTTAATTGTTTTATTAAAATTTTAAAAGTTTTTCTTAGTGTTTATTCTATTTGGGCGGGATCTTCGACACAGAGCCTTGCGAAGGTAGGTTCTTCTTGCATATGAAAGCTTTAATGAAACACAATATTAATTTATACTTTTTTAATTTGATAAAGACAAATATTGGCATTACAATGATAAACACTTATTAAAATTTCTATATTACAAAATATATAACTTGATATACAGTTACTATTACTAGGAGGTACATGATTACAGGACAAAAACATAGCAGATCAGGTACTCTTAAATTTTATTAGTCATATTTGTACCCTCTATTCTAAGTACCTACACAAAGAATTTATAGTGTTGAAGCTCAGACCTTCAGAAATTGGATAATAAGTACACACTTGTCAGAAAACGTACAAATCATGCCTACTAGGTATATTGTTTACAAAGTGTATTATTAATATAGGATATATTTCTGAGAATATTTACTAAGTCAAAAATTTTCTTTGATATAGTTTTATACATTAGTTCCTATTTACATGTAGGTATTGTATTGTGGTACAAGAGCGAGTGCGATCATGCGTCCCTCGCGGTGAAGTGCGCGCGCAGCCGCCGCAGCGCGCCCCAGCCGGGGGAGGCCGCGGGGGGGGCGGGGGCAGTTGCTGCGGGGGAGGGGGAGGGCCGCGCGTTGTCGTTGTGCGCGTCCGACGCTGCGACATTAAACAAATCAAATTTCATTAAATAAAACCTATTACTGGAGTGCGTGCCAGCCAGCTTAGTTTGCGCGCGGTCAAAAAATTAACTTAATATAATAATATGCAAGTCATACAAATAAAATGTATAATAAACAGCAGGCAGGCAATACCAAGGGTTAAAAGCAAATCTAAAATTGGCTCCATGTTGGGCGCCATTTAAACAGTATTAGTTATTTAAACAAGTATGGTATATAATAATAATATTTTGTGGTAACGACATGAAGGTACTATTAATGTGTAACTATATTATGATATTTTTGTTCTTGTCTTGGGGGTTGGCTACTCACAGAGTTTCGTAGTGATTGTCTTACGCGCGGGCGAGGCGGGCGGGGAGGCGCGGGAGGCGGGCGGGGAGGCGCGGTTGCCGTTGTCGTCCAGGTCGTCGGAGCCCGAGCTGCCCCACGCGCCGCCGCCGCTGCCTGCGACAACGCATGACATTATTATAGGTAGATACATACTAGTGTACTAGTACATAATAAAATAACTTGGACGCAAATTCCACCCACACACATCTGTTAAAAACATTACAAATAGATACACATGTGTTCATTTGAGCCAGCGAGCCATTTCCATACATAACACACAAAAAAATTAAATTTAAAAAAACATTCAAATATTTCCATACATTACATACAAATGTTGTGAGCGTAGCGAATATACAGGTAAATGTGATCACTGAATGCGAATATTTTTGCTAGCTCTGTATGGATTTAATTGCGTCACGTTTAATTGCGTCACGGTACGTACTGGGTGTTTCTGACCAGGCTGCCATTCTGCACAGCATGCCTTACTATTTTCCCTAGGCAAAAAACTTTTTTTATTAAAAAAAATTAAACCGGCGAAAAAACTGAAAAGCATAAAATAATCGTATTTTTTATATTAAGAGTTAATTTACTCACTTCTAAAATTAATTTAGGTAAGTATACCCAGAGATGTGACTTATCTAAGATAAAAGTATCTTAAATACAGATACAAAATACGTATCTTCAATCTTGTATCTAGATACTTTTTTTAAAATGCATTTTGTATCTGGTATTTAAATACTTTTGTTAGGTATCTCAGTATCTTGAAGATACTTTGTTTGCAAAATACTTTTAGATTGGATTATGAGGGTGTGTTTGTGCATGGCGTTTTAATTTTTTCTTGTTAAGAGGAAAAAAAACATTGTTTCTTTGTATCGAATAAACTCTGTCCATAACTAACTAGACCGATATTAAAAAAAAAAAAACAGAATCCTGAATTATTCCTGACTAGCATTCCCGGTGAACTTCGTATCGTGCCTCACACACAATTTTATATGGAAAAAAATAAATGTCGTTTTAACTAACTTCCCCTCCGTTTTCCATATTTTCTCACCTTTTAAACCTTCCCTGGACTAGAACGAACATTTCAAAACCAAAATCAACTAAATCGTCCCGGCCGTTCTCGAGTTTTAGCAAGACTAACGAACCACGATATTTTTTTAAAACTCGTATCAAAAAAGGTTTGATTAAGAAAGCTTATTACAATGTTGATGATTATGAAAACGACAAAGACGCATGGAAGTAATCTAGCTCTGCACGATATTTTCATTATTTCATGTATGTACTTTAAATCTTATTAATTTATGTTCTTTGTATTGTAAATTGAATTGTAATGTCACATATATAAGAACAAAAAAAAAAAAAAAAAAAGAGAAATTGTAAAGTAGAGTTTGTTACCCCTTTCTTCTCTACGCTGTAAAATCATTGCGAAAGGGAGTAGAATCATTTGACAGAGGAGGGCTCGTTTGGGGGCGTCTCCAGGCGACCATTGTCGTAAGGCAAGGCAAACATTGTTTGCCTGAGCCAATAAGTGGGCACCCTGAACTACCTCGCCTCTATCAGTATAGGATACTTTACGAAATAAGGTATCAATATTAATTAGATTAGTCTAATTGACTTTCAATAAGCGATATCTTGTATCCTGTATTGAATAAATCATTTTTTACTTTACTTTACTTTACTATACTTAGATATATTGTAGGAGATAGATTAATTAACAAAGCCTATAGAATAGAGTATATTCAATAGACTATAGATAATAAAATCCCAAGAATTCAAAATAGCGGAAAGGCTTTAATTATGTAAATGTTATTATTTATTTATTTCTTTATGTAATATCTGATAATATTGCTTGTGCTATTTTGAATTTTTGCGAATATTTATTCTATACTATTATTATGTTCATCAGGGATAATGTAGGATTCATAAGATGAAAAAATAAAACGGTCCAGTAGTTATGAGCCTATTCGATGCAAACGAACACAAACATTGTGTAAACTTACATTGTAGGGCAGTACAAAGTTCGGCGTGCTAGCTTGTTTTATACAGGTTGTCCGGGGAAGTTACAGCATGGTTTTGAGGGTGTATTCTATGATCAATTTCATCTAAATAAACACCCCATATGAGGGGTCGCAAAGTCACCCCCCCTCAGTATGATGTTTTTAAGTTTTTTGGCAAAAGTCAATCCCGCCTACTTTAAAATTTACAGTTCAGAGGCTCACAGAAGCTTCATTAAGGTCATGATCGAAGGCTAAGTAGGTAGTTGGCCCCGCATCACCTTAGTGGCGAAGGGGAAGAAGCCAGTCTCCCCGGGCCGAGCCCAATGGGCACAGTGCGGTGGGGATGCTCGGAGTAAATTTCCAATGTGCCCAAGCATCCTTACAAGCACGGTAGTAGGCCAAACGGAGGGTTTTTAGCGGGTGCGAGTCCCGCACACCCCCGTCGCTCCCCCGGGTGATGGGATAGTGCATAAAGCATTTTCTCTCCGTGACAAAAAAAAAAAAAGGTATCTGCATTTTTTTGTGGTAACTTTGAAAAACCATACCAAATGCAAAAAAAAAAATTATTGTTACACCCACATTTAAAAAAAAAGTAAAGGCAATACTTGGTTGTTAGTAACTTAGGTAGCATAACTACTTAGCCTTCGATCGAGACATTAAGGTAACTCATGGTATGGCGCGAAGTTCAAATTTTTTCGTGTATTTTATTTGTTCTGGCGAAAGTATACATTTTTAATAAAGTTTGAAGGAATTCGTGTATATAAAAACTATCTTGCACATTGTAATACGGCGTTTTTGGAAGACAGACCTACAGATTTTGTGTCTAAGGGGTTTACCCTTTGGCCTTTTAAGGCCAAAAATCAAGTTCCTTGAATATACACAAAATCGGTAACTCTGTCTTTCAAAAACGATATATCACAATGTGGGAAATAGGTTTTTACGTACGCGAATCCATTAAAACTTTATTAAAGACAAATACTTTCGCCAAATAATTAAAAGACGTGAAAAAATTTGAGTTTCGCGCCATTCCGAGAGTTACCGCCCTAATGAAGCTTCTGTGATTCTAAGATCTTAAGCTGTGAATTAAAAAGTAGGAGAAGTCGACTTTTGAAAAAAAAACATCATACAGTGGGGGGGGGAGGCTGTGCGACCCCACATTTGGGGTGTTTTCGTCGATAAAATTGATCATAGAATACACCCTTGAAATTATGTTGTAACTTTCCCGGACACACTGTATAATGTTGTTTGTCTGTCCGATATACGAAATGAACGCGATTAACTCTTAAAAAAACTCATAAAAAAAAGTTATGTAAAAAGTTATCTATAAAAAAGTATCTTAAAGATACGTATTTTGTATCTTGTATTTCAGATACTATTTTAGACAGGTATTTGCATCTGGTATCTGAAATACTTATTTAAAAAGGTATTTGTATCTTGTATTCAGATACTTTATTCAAGGTATCTTGTACATCTCTGAGTATACCACGTAATTTTAAGTCAGCGCCACACCACACAATTAAATTTATTAATTATCTACTTACTTACGAATTGAGAACCTCCTCCTTTTTGTTTTTTCGTCCGTTGAAAATAGGTCGAAATCTCAAAACAAAAATTGCTGCCCCGCCCCATCACCTGATTAAAAGGATGGAACCTAAAAAAATATTCATCGGTGCCGTCTCTTTGTGGATGTGGATTTTAAAAGTCTCATTCATACTCTACATGAATTTGAACTCTAGCAGGTTTATTAAGATGAAGTGTGTACTGACTGTCAGTGCGCGGCGGCGAGTCGGAGCGGCGGAGGGGGGAGGGCGACCGGCTGCCCTCCTCCCCCTCGCCCTCGCCGTCTAGCGAAGAGATTGCCTCCGACGATCCGCGAGAGTCCTCCCACTCCTGCGAATAAAACACCAAACGCTTAACTTTATTTTTAAATTTTAATTCAAAGGCGATTGTATTGTATGGATGGGATGATGCTCAGTATATTTATTGGGTAGGGGGGGACCTTATTTTATTACAAGGAGACGCGGGGCGTCGTCGTGCGGGCGCTGACGCGTCTCCTTGTACTATATCTAACATTGGTCTATGTTTTGATCTTGATCTCGAAGCGTTGAAAGACGCGGGCCCGCGTCGGCGCCCGCAAACGTTCCCTACATTGCCCCGTGCATCGCCCCGCGTGCTCCTAAATGCGGCCTAAGTTATTGCCTCAGACGGACCGCGCGCAGTCGGTCGACACACTCAATCGCGTGAATTTGTAGCTTGTAGGCTCGACTACATACGGTTGATTGCGTCGACTGCGCGCGGTTGGTGCCCAGCGGTCCGTCTGATGGCAACTTAAGAGGGATAGGTATAAGCACAGTATATAGTACCTAAGTAATAGTTACTATATAGGTATACTTAGTGATTACCTCGTCGGAGGGCGCGGCGACGTGGCTGGCGCGGGCGCGGGCGCGGGCGCGGGGAGAGCGCGGGGCGCGCGGCGAGCCCGAGCTGCTGCTGCCGCCGCCGCTGCCTGCCCGCCGTAACACACTTGATCAGTTCTCACAGTTGCCATCTCTATAATACTATTAATCACATCCGAAACTTACATAATTACTATAACCACCTGACCCGGCGATCACCGTACTGCCTTACCATTTTATTTATGGGGAAATTAAATTGTTGTTTTTACTAAGCGCATGCAAAGTATTTCTTTATTACTTAAAATATAATAATTTTTTAAAGCACAAGACAGAAACACATATGCATAGGTACATCAGAGACAGCATCACATAGAAAAGCAAATTATTAACTAAAATAAAAAAGTGAACATGTTGTTATCTGTTGCAGTTGTTGTAAAATGGCTCTGAAACAGCATGGGCTAAAGTTTTCCACCGACAGCGCTGATTTTTAGATAATGCCAACAACTGACAAGGTGTTCCACGTGCATGAACCGTCATGCTCTTGATGTGTTTTAAGGCTATATTGTTATACTGGATGTTTCTGACAAGGTGGTAATAAATCAAAGGAGGGATTTAACTCATGACACCTAACAACTTTCCCAAAGCAATATGGGTCAAAATCTCAAAAGAAAAATCAACTGTACCTACCGTTTATTGACCCCGTCAGCAATGCATGGGACAGCTGTTTTTTTTTTAAATCCCCCCCCCCTTGGAACTGTAGCGCACACTAACGCCACCTAGCGCTACAACTTTAGAACCGAAGCAAATCCTACATCGCGCCATCAAAGTTTCTGACGCAAGTAGCATAAATAGAATTTACAAAGTAGATGCATTGGGAGGGATTGGCCAGTCTCTCTTTGCATCCTACATTGGTGACCCCAAGATTGGACAACGCTGCCTTCTACTGTTGTTTGGAGGACTCCAAGCACCTCGCCGACTCACTGGCGAGGCACCGACGAGCACCACGAGGACTGCCGACTACGCACCTCACCACTCAGCTACTGGACCGCTCCTCACCAGACCTCAGTAAGTCAGACTCCAAACCTCATCTTCAAGTCTTCGCCGTCACAATGCTGCAGCCCAACATCATGATGGCGCCTCCGTCACGACGCCGCCTCCTACCGTCACGACGCCGCCTCCTACCGTCACGATGCCGACAACCTTAGCCCCGCCACAACCGACGTCAGAAGACTACTCCAGCTACGACCTGCACACGGCACACTGGCACGTCCGCTCCGTCAACCACAGGCACAGGCTACAAGGAACCTCACTTGACAAACAAGACAGCAAGACGGAAAGACAACTAAAAAGACATTCAACAAGCCCTGCAACACCTAGCAACATGCAACAGCAGCACATACCGCACAGCATCGCCGTCCGCTTACATGATATCGCTGTCACTAGGAAGGGAGTACTGTAGCGCACACTAACGCCACCTAGCGCTACAACTTTAGAACCGAAGCAAATCCTACATCGCGCCATCAAAGTTTCTGACGCAAGTAGCATAAATAGAATTTACAAAGTAGATGCATTGGGAGGGATTGGCCAGTCTCTCTTTGCATCCTACAGAACTATGGGAAATTTGTTAGGTATTGTGAGTAAAATAGCTCCTTAGACTTATTGCCGCCTTGTCAAAAGCACCCCGTATACAGGGTGTTTCTGACAAGGCGGTAATAAATCAAAGGAGGGATTCTGCTCACCATACCTAACAACTTTCCCAAAGCAACATGGGTTGAAATCTCAAAACAAAAATCAGCCGTCATTGACCCCGTCAGCTGATCGAACCAATGTATGGAACAGCTGTTATTTTTTTTGAGATTTTGACCCATTTTGCTTTGGGAAAGTTGTTAGTTATGGTGTGCAGTCCCTCCTTTGATTTATTACCGCCTTGTCAAAAACACCCAGTAAATATATTCTAATTAACGAAAAGTTTGAACCTGTATTAAAAGCAGGCGCGGGCTTGCGCGGCGGCTCCTCCTGCGGCTCGCGGCGCACGCGCGCGCGCAGCAGCGGGTAGAAGCCGCGCGCGGCCGCATTGTGCGGCTCGTAGTGCAGGATCAGCCGGCAGTACTTGAGCGCCTTCACCCACTGCCGCCGCATCATGGCCGACAGGAACTGCGCACACGGGGGACACTGACATCTCCGCTCTTCCAAACAATAACGCTCTAGCACACGACACCGTGTAGGTCCGAGCGTAAGAATAGGTTCTACGGTGGGTACCTTGCCTGTCGTACGAGGCGATTAAAAAGAGTCATAGGGGTCGTGGGTGTGAAAGGGCGGAGGCTACACACTTTGTGGCACTGTGCCGCCGCAGCTCCAGAGGCGAGAAGGGGAGGGAAAACATGCCCTACCTGAGAACAAAGCTTTATAGCAGCTGAGCGTGGGAAGGAAACCAGACGCTGACCATCAAAGAAAGGGATCCTTCCCAAAATCGCCGAAAGGTTTCGTAGGGTGCCAGCCCCAGCTGCTACCGTGCTTCCCCGAGCGACGGACAATGCGATGGGCGTTTTACACCCATCATCATCATCATCATTTCAGCCGTAGGACGTCCACTGCTGGACATAGGCCTCCCTCAAGGCTCTCCATCTGTACCGATCGCAGGTGGCCTGCATCCAGCGTGGACCCGCAGCCTTGCGCAGATCATCCGTCCATCTGGTCGGTGGACGTCCTACGCTGCGCTTGCCGATCCGTGGTCTCCACTCGAGAACTTTTCGGCCCCAGCGGCCATCTGTTCTGCGGGCTATATGACCTGCCCATTGCCACTTCAACGAGCTTATCCGCTTGGCTATGTCGGTGACCCTGGTTTCTCTGCGTATGTCCTCATTTCTGATTCGATCCCGCAGAGAAATCCCGAGCATAGCCCGCTCCATGGCTCGTTGAGCTACTCGGAGCCTGTTCATAAGCCCTATAGTGAAGCACCACGTTTCAGAACCGTATGTCATCACTGGCAGCACACATTGGTTAAATACCTTCGTCTTCAGGCACTGAGGAATATTGGACGAGAAGACGTTGCGTAGTTTCCCGAACGCCGCCCATCCGAGCTGGATTCGGCGATTGACCTCCTTCTCGAAGTTGGACCTACCTAACTGGATGGTTTGTCCTAGGTATACGTACTCGTCGACAACTTCGAGAACCGAGTTCCCAACCATAACTGGGGTAGGCAGAACATGGACATTAGACATGACCTTCGTCTTGTCCATGTTCATTTTAAGGCCCACCTGTTGGGAGACTCGGTTGAGGCCTTCGAGCATCGTGCTGAGTTCCTCCATCGACCTTGCCATGACTACGATGTCGTCAGCAAACCGAAGGTGAGTGATGTATTCGCCGTTAATATTGATGCCCTGCCCTTTCCATTCTAGAAGTTTGAAGGCGTCTTCTAAAGTGGCGGTGAACAGTTTCGGAGATATAACATCTCCCTTTCTCACGCCTCTGTTCAAGGGAATAGCCTTCGAATTCTGTTCCTGTACTAGGAACGAGATAGACTTCATCTTGACCGACAAGAAACGGATATTCAATGATGTCTCCGTGATTCATAGGGTAAAAACCGGCAGTGATCACCGAATAGTAAGAGGCACATTGAATGTGAACGTTAAACTTGAACGGTACCGCCTGATGAAGTCTACGCTCCGTCCTACCCTCGCTCAGATCGAAAACCCCGAGAGCTTTCAACTCGAGCTCTCTAATCGCTTTGATTGTCTAGACGACGCATCAGTGGACGAGATCAATAACAGGTTCGTAAAAACTGTCCATACGGTCGGATCTAAATTCTTTAGGACTCGCCGTACCGCTAGAACTCAGAAACTCTCTGAAGACACCCTCAAACTTATGGCTGAACGACGCTTGCTTAGACTGCAGTCTCCCGATGATGCTGCGTCATATAGGCGGCTCAATAGGCAGATCTCGAAGGCCTTGCGACACGATATCCGTGTCTTTAATACTGCGCGTATTAAGGATACGATAGAGCGAAATAAAGGCTCCAAAGTGTTCGCAAGAGATATGTCTGTTGGGCAAAGCCAAATGACCAAGCTGAAGAGGGATGACGGCAGTATAGCGTCGACGAAAGCGGAAATTTTGAGGGAAATCGAGAAGTTCTACGGACAGCTATACGATTCGGTCACTAAGCCTGTTACTAGTGCGGCTAACGACCCTAGAGCCAAACTAACCCGACACTATACCGAAGATATCCCGGACATCAGCCTGTACGAGATAAGGATGGCCCTGAAACTGCTTAAAAACAACAAGGCACCGGGTGAGGATGGAATCACGTCAGAGCTTCTGAAAGCGGGTGGAACACCGGTACTCAAAGTCCTTCAGAGGCTCTTTAATTCTGTCCTACTCGAAGGGACCACGCCTGAAGCATGGAACAGAAGTGAGGTGGTGCTTTTCTTCAAGAAGGGCGATAAAACCCTTTTGAAGAATTATAGGCCCATCTCGCTTTTGAGCCATGTTTATAAGCTGTTTTCCAGGATCATCGCCAATCGTCTCGAACGAAGGTTTGATGACTTCCAGCCTCCCGAACAAGCCGGCTTCCGAAAAGGCTTTAGTACCATAGACCACATACATACGCTGCGGCAAGTTATACAGAAGACCGAAGAGTATAACTTGCCGCTATGTCTAGCGTTTGTGGACTATGAGAAGGCCTTTGATTCGGTCGAAACATGGGCGGTGCTAGAGTCCCTCCAACGATGCCGGATTGACTATCGGTACATCGAAGTGCTGAAGTGTTTGTATAGCAACGCCACCATGTCTGTCCGAGTACAGGAACAGAATTCGAAGGCTATTCCCGTTTTACACCCCCCGTTATAAAAATAAGAACTTACCTCCGCCAAGAACTCGCTGGGCGCCGAGGCCGAGGCGCCGCCTCCGTCCGAGCCTTCGGAGCCGCCCTCCATTCGCTTTTTAAAGTGCGTACTGGTGGGACAGTAGCGGTGCCGGGGCCGGGGCCGCGGGGGGCGAGCCTTGGTTGCGGGGGGAGGGCGTTCCTGGGTCGCAAGCAACAACGCAGCACCCGACGCAGTAGGCAATGTTCCCGGGGCAGGCGGTAGCGGTGGGGGCCAAGAACCGCGGGGCTGCGCGGGCGGCGGGGGCGGGGGCCGTGGTGCCGGCCGGTACAGTCGCGAGTTGGGCACGGGGCGGCGGAACACGCGGCGGCGGACCCGAGCCTTCTCGGAGGCTGCAGGAGCGACGCGCTTGATTGGCCCGGGGTAGCTGTAACATTACATCAAATTATCAACCAACAAGTTTACGTAACTTAGCTTAAATTACACAGAGGTAAGTACTTACCTAATTAATACATTAACCGTACTCAGTTACTTGAGGAGTCGTTTGTCTGTCAGTAGGGTAGGTAAACTCTTTAAATCTAAGTAGAGTTAGTTAGTATACCTACTTAGTACCTAATAGGCAATGTTAGGAAGATAAAAAAAGTAAGTAAAGACGTTTTTTTCCAACGTCTGGGGTTCTTTCTTATTTTTTTGTGCTAAGTAGGGCTAAAATAATAGCAAATCACTTATTTCCTATTAATTAAAATTTATAATTTAGCTGCTCTTTAGTTACAGTCGCTGGCTAGGACGGTACGGAGCGTTGCGTGACACAGGTGACAGCGCGGCGGCGAGGCGGTGAGGCCGGGGGCGGGGGGCGAGGTCTATCACGTCGCCCGCGGGGTCCTCGCGGCGGGGCGGGGGGGCACTGCCGGAAAATACGTGTGTCTACATTATAGAACTGCAGTGCTTCCTATCTGGCAAAAATATCGGTTCTTCCGCAACTGCAGGGTCGAACGCAATCTAAAATGCAAATCGGTCATTAGCTGCATTAATACTGCAACGACTGCAAGCCGCGGGCAAGCGGTCGCAGCACGCGATGTCGTGTAAGAAAGAGGTACTTACCTATGTTTTCTTGTGTTACTGTAGGTAGGTAGGTACCTACTGTTCTTTGTACTTACTTACTATTGTGTTTTTTTTAAATATGAAAGTGTAGGTAGCCTTTTTTCTACGCACCGGTCGACTCTAACCGTGGTAGATATAAAAATGTTTCCCCCGTTTCTCCTTAAATTTTTGTTTACCTTTTTTATTGCTTCTTAGTGGCTTGGTTTTATTACATATTATAAGTAAGTTATACCTACAGTAAGTATATAGTAAGAAGATACTTATATCCACAGTAGAACAGCAAAAACACTCACCTACGATCTAAGTTATAATTTATGTAAGTAAGTAAGTACTTACTTACTTATTTAATGAAAATGAAAATGAAAAAATGAAAATGAAAATATTATGTACCTAAGTAAGATAAGTGTACCTAACTTAGTATTAAGTATATTCGTTCGTACTTACTTACATATGTAGTTACTTGTAACGTGGAAGTAACTTACCTAAGAATACTGTTGGTAGGTATAAAGACGTCGTCATATCAACGTAAGGTTTCGGAAAAATACCTATACTTATACGTATAGGTACTTCTGTTTAAAATTAATGATTATTTACCCTTGTGCGTCGTGCGTGGTGGCTCGGAAGTACTAATGCGAAACGCGGATCACAACAAACAATATCGATTGCAGCAAGCTTGGCTGAGTGTAGCGAGCAACAGATTGTCTGTGCGACGAGCGAGGACGACTGAGACAGACCCGCTCCGCGAGGCACCGGGCTGGGGCGGGGCGGGCGGGGCGGCAGGCTCGATAGCGCATGGCGGAGTTACCGCCCGCCCCAGCCACCCGCCTAGCCGCTGCGCCTCTGCTGTGCGCATGCATGACATGACCCAAAACACTATATAGGTACCTTATCTATATACGTAACGTACTTACCTACGAAATAAGATACAAGAAAGTACCTACGTTTATAGGTAGTGGGTACTCACGGTGTTTTTAAAATTGGTTTCTTCTTAGACACAGACATAGGTATAGGTAAAAAAATACTTTTCTAGGTCAGTTAGTCCCTAAGTTATAGTTACATTGTACTTTATCAGGTGAGATATTCGTGCTTAAAATTTAAATACTTATAATTACTAGCTTATTATAGTAAGTTACCAAACCAAGTGTATTAATCATAATCTTAATAAATAGTCAAGCTTAGAGCTCAAACAGACGACGCCGCCACCGCGCTGCCGCCGCCCGCCGCCGTGCCGCAGCGCCGCAGCGCTACCGCCTCGCAACTCTTCAGATCAGACACGCCGCCGGCGCCGCCGTCACCGCTTTGCCGCCGCGCTAACACCGCGCTGCCGTCACGTGCGATGTTCAGAACTAGAAACTAGCAATGTATTATTACTAACAACAATAGTACTTACAGTGGAACGATCAAATTAGCATTTTGCGTCGTCTGTTTGAGCGCTTAGTCAAGCAATGCACTGTTTACCTTTTACCTTTGTCACCAGAGAGAGAGAGAAGATAATATTGTAAAATTGTAAATTTGTTACTTCCTCTTCCTCGTTACTTCGTAAGGCAAACTTCTCTAGACCATGCAGCCTAGACTTCTTTATTCTGTTTGATTGATTGAGTATTCTTTGACTGATGCAAATGTCTGTGGTCTAGTGTTGTTTTTGAATTTGGGATTGAATGAAAATGAACTGAATTGTATTACCTAATTTACAAAAATAAAAACGGGATGCTGTGATTCATTGCATTTGTTTGTTGATTTGATTCATTTAACTCTACTTTTAAGACCTAGATATCTACCTAATGTAAGGTACTAGTAACAAGTTATAGTAAAAACCAACTTGAAAATGTCTGAGATACTCTCGGTGCCACTAAAGAAATCGTCGGATGTGGAGATTGTGAAGCCACTGAAGAACTTGATCCAGTCGACATGCGGCAGCGGCGAGGAGTACGCGGACGCGCTGAACGAGCTGGCCCGGCTGCGGTCGCAGGCTATATGGAAGGTGTTTGAGAAGACATCGCTCGACCCGCTGTATAGGTAAGCGCCTGGTCGGTGGGTGTCGGTGCCCGCTATTGCGTCGTGATCGTGACTCACTCACTCACTCGTGGTTTTCTCCGCAGCTACCACGACCAGCTGGTGTCGCTGGAGAGCAAGGTGCCCCCGCAGGAGGTGCAGATCCCCTTCAAGTGGAAGGATGCCTTTGACAAGGGCTCTATATTTGGAGGTCGCATGAGTCTAAGTAAGTTTGATTGTTATACCAAACTTTAGGCCTTGTTACAGGTAATTACTGATGCATAATAAAAAATCGCAGTTATGTATTTATTTTTCCCAGTCTATAACCATTACCCTGAATTACAAATTTAAATTTGCTTCTTTCTGCATCTAGTACAATTTTATGGATTTAAAACAAGTTTCCTTGAGTGATTCACTTAGGTTATTGTGTGGTATGAATACTGTAGATTGCTACCACACCATCACCTCAGGAGCATCTATTGTGTAATTATTATCAGAACTGTGCCATCACCAACCAGCCCCCAAATGTGGTGATTAAAACAAGCCAAGTCCCCTTAAGCCTGCCCGACCTAGGTTTTGTTCAGCTCAGGGGTAGGTAATGTTTAAAGTCAAAAAGTTTGGCAAGGGAAGCTAGTCAACCCTCCATTTATCAAAAGCAATAGATCTGAAGATAGTGGTGAAGTATAAGCTCCCTCATTGGTGTATCACTAAGTTTCAATGAGTAATTAATTTATGTTTTCTCATATTCTTATCATGTTGTGTAGTTAGTTTAGTTTACGGGCGAATTTCCGCAATTTGACAGCTATCGTGCCTATTTTGCGTGAAAAAGGGGTAGCGCTACTCTAATCATGTTGTGTAATCACTATTGATGTTTAAGGTGATAGGTCATGGTATAGGACGTTGCCTCTTAAGGGTATTGTATGGTCTGCTAGTGTTGTAAATCCGTGCCTAGATATCAGGTGTAATGTGTAGGATATTTTTTATAATATTTTTTTATTATAAGTGTTAATTCACAATTAATTGTGCTACACAAAAATTAAGGGCAACGCCATACAGGTAAAAT
>CATOPS010000060.1:0-30871 GCA_951802225.1 Euspilapteryx auroguttella | reverse complement strand
AAGCCTCTACCGATTCTTAATAGTAGTGGTAGTAGTATTTAGTGATTCATGTTTCTTCTGGGTCCATTCTTTTTGATCGCATATTAATAGTAGTATATAGCATGGGTTTAAAGTGAGGTAGTATGATAAGATTGATAAGGGTGCGCATATTTAAAACCGAATGCACTCAGAATTTCAAACAATTACTTGAAATTCAAACAAGCGATGGTTGGAACAGCACCCGAAGCGGAATAGCTTTAAACTAATTTTGTATATTATATTGTTCAGGTCGTCCGACGAGTAAATTTTCAAGATGCTTAGGATGATTATGAAATATCGATACTTTTGCACAATGATTAGTATGGCACATGACTTGTTATCATAATGAATGTTCAGAAACAGCGGACGCACCCCCTCCGCTGGTGGGCTGGGCGGCGGTGGGCGGCGGCGGCAGCGCGGGCGCGCGCAGACCGCCGCTGTCCCCGCGGCTGGGCGCGGCCGAGCGCGTCGGGCACATGGCGCGCGTCACCTACGTGCAGGTCGCCCGGGACACGCCCGGCGAGCTGCTGCTCACTGACAGGTCAGTGCCACTTGCCACCCACCTCCCCTCCCTTCCTCAGCATATTGGTGCCCAGTGATAGCGGCATACTAGCGCTATAGCGGACGTCGCACGAAAAAACAAATCCGTATAGGATTGCGCCAACGAATGGAAATACAATGCTTTGGTAGGAATTGGCCAGTTTCTATTCGCACTGCCTAAATACGTATGCCTTGATCTAGATTATAAATCGAGGCCAATTACTCTTTGTTCTACCTAAAGTGGTGACCCCGACGATGAAATGACGTGAAATTGCCAAGGTTTTATTCATACTGCCTAAATATGTATGACTTGATCTAGATCATAAATCGAGGCCAATTCCTCTTTGCTCTATCAAAAGTGGTGACCCTGACGTGATGAAATGACGTGAATTTAGAGAGACACCTTGTAGTTTGGACATATTATAAACTAGGTTTTGCCCGCAGCTTCGCACGCGCTTTTTCATTAAAAACGTTAATTACTGGTTGATTTACTACTCAGGATTTTGGTGACATCATTTCTGATCGCACCTATACCCCCTAAAAATATCTACCTATTTACAGTAGTAATATTTTGTTTATTTCAGTTCCCGTGGTTCAATTTCTTTCTTCACTCCAACATTCAGTCACTGAATGAAACTCATATTCCTAACATTTATATTAGCTGGTTGGGTAAAATATTAGCTTGGTAGTTGGATTATGTACCTACGCGAGTAAAATTTTTTTAGGCGCTTTATGTTTTTGGGAATGTTCCGTTTCCATGTGAATTTTGGTGAATCTTTTCTTAATATGACTCTGAATCTAATTACACCCACTGAAGAACCCGTTTTCCTATTTTTACGTCAAAATAAAAAAATAAACATTGTTTTCATACTAATTAAAGAGTCCCGTTTTGCGTTTCCGTGGAAATCAATACATAGTATAAAACAAAGTCGCTTCCCGCGTCTGTCCTTGTTGTATGCTTATATCTTTAAAACTATGGAAAGGATTTTGATGCTGTTTTTTTTTTCTAATAGATAGAGTGATTCAAGAGGAAGGTTTATAAGTATAATACATGAGCAACATAGTAATAGGTTAGGCGGTACGAAGTTCGCCGGGTCGACTAGTTTATTATATTTCTTTCTTCCAACTACTACTACTACAACCACAGAGACACTTGTAGACCAAATTCCACGTTGACATACTCAAGGAAATCTATTTTTCATACAAAATAATTAGTCCAGTAATCCCCGTTCCAATTGGAATATAGTTAATTCCTTTCTTTAAACACCTTTTCATCCACTGAGGAACCTGTACACAAATTTCACGTCGATACACTCAAGAAAGTCGATTTTTCATTAACACAAAAAAAGTCCCGTTATTCCCGTTCCCGTGGGAATTTTGTTTTCAACATTCCTACATTTACTAAGGAACCTGTACACCAAATTTCACGTCGATACACCCTAGGATCTCGATTTTTCATTCTTACTAAAAAAGTCCCGTAGTTCCCGTTCCCGTGGGAATTTTTTAATTTCCTTTCTTACAACACTCCTTCATTCACTGAGGAAACTGTACACCAAATTTCACGTCGATACACTCAATAATGTAAATTTTTCATACTCACTAAAAAATCCCGTAATTCCCGTTCCTGAGGGAATTTTGAGAAATCCTTTCTTAGCGTATGCCTACGTCATAGCATCTACCTGCATGCCAAATTTCAGCTCGATCCGTCGAGTGGTTTGGGCTGTGCGTTGATAGATCACTATGTCAGTCAGTCAGTCAGTCAGTCACCTTTGAGTTTTATATACAGGGTGTTTCTGACAAGGCGGTAATAAATCAAAGGAGGGATTCTGCTCACCATACCTAACAACTTTCCCAAAGCAACAAGGGTCGATATCTCAAAACAAAAATCAGCCGTCCCGTACATTGACCCCGTCAGCTGATCGAACCAATGTATAGAACAGCTGTTTTTTTTTTTGAGATTTTTACCCATGTTGCTTTAGAAAAGTTGTTAGTTGGTGAGCAGAATCCCTCCTTTGATTTATTACCTCCTTGTCAGAAACACCCAGTATATAGATATTACGAAGCGTCTATTAAAAAAATGTGTATCCACAAGGGCGCTGCACTTCGTCCCGGAGGAGCCGCCGGAGCCCGAGCCGGCGCCGGAGCCGGGCTCGCGGGCCGCGCGCCGCGCCGCGCCCACCTTCGACCCCGCGCCGCCGCTCACTTGGCCGCTAGACTTGGTAAGCTCACTACACTCATAAAGGCTCTGTCAAACAGGATGCGCCGTCTGCCGTCTGTTTGATAAAGCTTCAAACGTGCATAATCTTCTGACATACATCAGAAATGTAACTCACACGTCAATGGCATTTATTACTTAGAATGCTTACAGACCCAGACTCA
This sequence comes from Euspilapteryx auroguttella, assembly GCA_951802225.1. Classification (NCBI taxonomy): domain Eukaryota; kingdom Metazoa; phylum Arthropoda; class Insecta; order Lepidoptera; family Gracillariidae; genus Euspilapteryx; species Euspilapteryx auroguttella. The sequence goes on along the minus strand of CATOPS010000060.1, from coordinate 27,934 downwards.
TCTCCTCCCATGTGTGAATGAATAGCCATACTCGGATCGCCGACCCGCCTGCCAAACGTGGCGATTAGCGGCGTATTCCTTTCACAATATTTGTTTTTGTGGCAATCTGTGGGGGAGACCTTTGTCCAGCTGTGGACGTATAACGGTTGTTATGATTAGCCTTATTATTGTTTATGCCATGTTGTGCAGATCCGCGGCGTGGCGACGCGGCGCTGGTGCCTGCGCGAGCGCGCCGTGGAGCTGTTCCTGGGCACGGGGCACGCGCACCTGCTCGCCTTCCACGCCGAGCACGAGCGCGAGGCCTTCCTGCGCGCGCTGCGCGACCACCGCGTGCCGCTCAGGTGACCACACTACTACTGCTGGCTGTATAGAGACCTTCCACGCCGAGCACGAGCGCGAGGCCTTCCTGCGCGCGCTGCGCGACCACCGCGTGCCGCTCAGGTGACCACACTACTACTGCTGGCTGTATAGAGACCTTCCACGCCGAGCACGAGCGCGAGGCCTTCCTGCGCGCGCTGCGCGACCACCGCGTGCCGCTCAGGTGACCACACTACTACTGCTGGCTGTATAGAGACCTTCCACGCCGAGCACGAGCGCGAGGCCTTCCTGCGCGCGCTGCGCGACCACCGCGTGCCGCTCAGGTGACACTACTAAACATGACATACCTACATTCCCCGAAGGGTAAGGCAAAGGCACCTGCTCATTGACTGAGCCCATAAGAAGCATCAGTGCATCTAGCTGGACTTACGATGGTCCTACTTTCTGTTTAGCCACAAAAAACTCGCTATTTAGATTTCTTCGACGCCCAGCACTCGAACGCTTATTTCCATATTTCTTTAGATTTTTAACCGACGAAAAAAAAAGGAGAGGTTCTCAAGTCGACGCGTAATATTTTTTTTAATTTATGATCATGCTCAAATTTTTTTAGAGATTTTGATAATTTTTCTTTTAATCGACAGGTTTTGACAATTGTGATAATTCTTCTTTAAATCGACATTTTAACTTTAGATATACACTTACCGTCTTATTCATAAAGATAAAGTAGATTTTAAGTCGCCTTACTGGAGGTCTACTTCTCTGGTTTGTTGTGTAGTAAATACGTGACATCCAGTCTAATAGAAAAGAAGTTAAATCGTAGGGAGACTAGAGGCCCAGAAGGCGCTATAGCGTCGTTCTTGTAGTCGCTAAAATGCCTTCTGTTTGACAAGAACATCTTGTGTCAATAGGAACGAAACTGAAACGCTAGCAGAAGCGACGAACCAGTGGCGTCAAGGCACCATCACGAACTGGGAATACCTAATGAGACTGAACGACCTGGCCGGCAGAACCTACAACGACCTGATGCAGTATCCGGTGCTGCCCTTCGTGGTGGCCGATTACACCAGCAAGATCCTCGACTTGACTGATACGAAGAGTTTTAGAGACTTGTCCAAACCTATGGCGGTGCAGGATAAGAGTCGCGAGCAGCATTATATCAATACTTATAATGTAAGTATGTGGTTTAGTTCAATGGGCTACTTATGAAAATGTGGTTTGAAAGGAAACTATATAACTTTGTTTGGATATTAGTGGCACGCTTTTTTATCACTACTAGCACTTACTGAAAATCAACGCTGATGGTACTGCCTGCAGCACGTCATGCTGCTCTACTGCCATTTTACAGATGTATTCGCACAGTAGCCAACACATCAATCGACTTTTTTTTGTTGAACTTTTGTATTTATAATGGACTTATCAAAACGTGCAGAGCAGAAGGTTCATGAGCTAACTGCGTCGCGGGCGAGCTCGCGAAATAACTAACATATAACTTAGTGTGAAAGTGTTCACGAACAAAATGCAGGTACGATGGAACAAATGGGACCGCGCCTGCACATGTAATTTGAACAGTGCGGACACGGACAGCGTAACAAAGTCTAGGGCGCACCGTACGAGACCATAGACAAAAATGTTGTGCTGTCCGTGTCCGCCTCTGAACAAGCACGAGCAGTAATAAACTGTTTGTATCCAGGACCTGGCGGCGGCGCGCGCCAGCGGCACGGCGGGCGCGGTGCCGGGCGCGCCGCACCACTACGCCTCTCTATACTCTAATTCCGGTGCGGTACTGCATTTCTTGGTGCGCCTGCCGCCTTTTACGCAGCTATTTCTAAGTTATCAAGGTATGTTATCTTACATCACAATACATTGCCATTTAATGGACTTTACTTTACTTTAGTCGATTTTTTTCCAATCTCAAGTTAACAATGTATGCAATGCATTCCACACATTGTTAGATTTAATCTTGTAACTTGCGGAAAAAATGTAAGGAAACACGACGCTGTGAAGACATAACGCAACGCACTACGTGTGCTTTTCATCCCCACATTAGATACTGTTGTTGTGTTTACTCAATAGAATCGTAATAATTAAAACTGTGCTATTCTGATTCATAAAACAATGTCCCAGACAACAACTTCGACATGCCGGACCGCACGTTCCACTCGCTGGCGACGACCTGGCGGCTCATCACGCGCGACTCGCCCACCGACGTCAAGGAGCTCATCCCCGAGCTCTTCTACCTGCCCGAGCTGCTCTGCAACCACGAGGGTACACATATACTACCCTACCCTACACTAGCACACACTAGGAGGAACTTACATTCTAAATTAAATCTTCTTAGCAATTAGTGCACCGATCGGTACCAGGAAAACTGTTATTAGCCGACCAATGAGTGCACCGTGCACGCCTCACGCGAAAATTCTGTGTTCGATTTTTACGTTCTAATGAATTATTCATTGACCAGATGACTTTGCTTTCTATGAATGATAGAAAGAAAGATAAAAAGCGGATTGATTGACATTCAAATCAAATACAGCTTCTCAACAAAATATAAAAAAAAACATGTGTCAAATTTATGATTGCCTTTTGTTTGTATGTGTCATAGTAAGATTTGATAATTAGGTTTTTTGCAAAAAAAACTAGGGATTTTGCGAAAACTCGGATAATTTGATATAAGCATAACTTTTTTTTTTTCAATCATCCTGACGTTGAGCAGTTTTTTTTGCAAAAAACCTAGTATAATTGAAAAATTTTAACTCTGATTGGCTAGATTTATTGCTTGCTGGTAAACTCTTATTCTTATTGGTTCTCTGTAGCCTCAAAGGATATTTTAACGAATCAATCAGAATAAGAGTTTACCAGCAAGCAATAAAGTAGCCAATCAGATTATAGGAAGGTTTCAAAGTTTTCAATTTTACTAGGTTTTTTGCAAAAAAACTGCTTTATGTCAGAATGATTGAAAAAAAAGTAATGCTTATATCAAATTATCCGTGTTTTCGCAAAATCCCTAGGTTTTTTGCAAAAAACCTAATTATCAAATCTTACTACGACATATGCACTCCGCCATTATGCTTTCGCGAGCCGCCGAGATCTGGGGGCTTTTCGCCCGCCTCGCGTTATACATATAAAGGTTAAAGTTTCTATCTCAATCCATACCTTTTCAGTCAAAAATTTTAAAGTAGAATTATATTGATGATGGTTCCCTCAGGTTTGAACTTGGGGGTGCGGCAATGCGGCGCGGCAGTAGAGGACGTGGAGCTGCCGGGCTGGGCGGGTGGCGATGCGCGGCTATTCACGCTGGTGCATCGCCAGGCGCTCGAGGCCTCCTGGGTCAGCCAGCGCCTGCCGCTGTGGCTGGACCTGGTGCTGGGGTATAAGCAGACCGGTCTTGCTGCCCGACAAGCCATCAATGTCTTCCCTCAGTGTGTAAGTACAGTTACTAATAACAGGTGTTGGTGACGGCTTGCACTTTCCACACTGGGCAGCGATGCCGCTAGTGCGTTGTGAGATTCACAGTGTCTTATAGGGTAAGCACACATATTCTTAGCCCCACTTTTCCCCTTTAGCCTTATTGGTATGCTCCATATACATAGAGGCTGCTTAAAAGGATTTTTATCATTTTACGACCTTAAAAAACAAATTTAAAGTATGGTGTACAGTACAATACCAATTATAAGAAAAGGGGCGAATAATTTGGCGACTTACCCTATTATGAAAGAAAAATAATCAAAAAAAGTGCTAAGCAGACTAATTTGATGATACCCAGACATACTACGGCTTCGACCCGTCCAGCCTGGAGGACGAGGTGGAGCGCACGGCGGCGGAGGCCATGGTGCGCACGTACGGCCAGGCGCCGCGCCGGCTGTTCGCGCGCCCGCACCCGCTGCGCGCGCCGCTGCTGCCCGACCTCACAGACGTACGTCACTACACTACACTATCACTCAGACAGACGTACCACGGCTCGACCCGTCCAGCCTGGAGGACGAGGTGGAGCGCACGGCGGCGGAGGCCATGGTGCGCACGTACGGCCAGGCGCCGCGCCGGCTGTTCGCGCGCCCGCACCCGCTGCGCGCGCCGCTGCTGCCCGACCTCACAGACGTACGTCACTACACTACACTATCACTCAGACAGACGTACCACGGCTCGACCCGTCCAGCCTGGAGGACGAGGTGGAGCGCACGGCGGCGGAGGCCATGGTGCGCACGTACGGCCAGGCGCCGCGCCGGCTGTTCGCGCGCCCGCACCCGCTGCGCGCGCCGCTGCTGCCCGACCTCACAGACGTACGTCACTACACTACACTATCACTCAGACAGACGTACCACGGCTCGACCCGTCCAGCCTGGAGGACGAGGTGGAGCGCACGGCGGCGGAGGCCATGGTGCGCACGTACGGCCAGGCGCCGCGCCGGCTGTTCGCGCGCCCGCACCCGCTGCGCGCGCCGCTGCTGCCCGACCTCACAGACGTACGTCACTACACTACACTATCACTCAGACAGACGTACCACGGCTCGACCCGTCCAGCCTGGAGGACGAGGTGGAGCGCACGGCGGCGGAGGCCATGGTGCGCACGTACGGCCAGGCGCCGCGCCGGCTGTTCGCGCGCCCGCACCCGCTGCGCGCGCCGCTGCTGCCCGACCTCACAGACGTACGTCACTACACTACACTATCACTCAGACAGACGTACCACGGCTCGACCCGTCCAGCCTGGAGGACGAGGTGGAGCGCACGGCGGCGGAGGCCATGGTGCGCACGTACGGCCAGGCGCCGCGCCGGCTGTTCGCGCGCCCGCACCCGCTGCGCGCGCCGCTGCTGCCCGACCTCACAGACGTACGTCACTACACTACACTATCACTCAGACAGACGTACCACGGCTCGACCCGTCCAGCCTGGAGGACGAGGTGGAGCGCACGGCGGCGGAGGCCATGGTGCGCACGTACGGCCAGGCGCCGCGCCGGCTGTTCGCGCGCCCGCACCCGCTGCGCGCGCCGCTGCTGCCCGACCTCACAGACGTACGTCACTACACTACACTATCACTCAGACAGACGTACCACGGCTCGACCCGTCCAGCCTGGAGGACGAGGTGGAGCGCACGGCGGCGGAGGCCATGGTGCGCACGTACGGCCAGGCGCCGCGCCGGCTGTTCGCGCGCCCGCACCCGCTGCGCGCGCCGCTGCTGCCCGACCTCACAGACGTACGTCACTACACTACACTATCACTCAGACAGACGTACCACGGCTCGACCCGTCCAGCCTGGAGGACGAGGTGGAGCGCACGGCGGCGGAGGCCATGGTGCGCACGTACGGCCAGGCGCCGCGCCGGCTGTTCGCGCGCCCGCACCCGCTGCGCGCGCCGCTGCTGCCCGACCTCACAGACGTACGTCACTACACTACACTATCACTCAGACATACTTTATAATGCACGAGGGCATATTTGCAAAGATAAAACACCTGTCAGAAAACCCCAAAAACACATTCATATCCTCCCGACGCTGCAGCCAACATCTCAAGGTGCCACTAGGAACTGACGCGGCATGATGTCCGTAACGTGGGCCCCGCCCACCGAGTAATCTTTTCCGTGTGAATATTTTATTGGGCTAGTTACGCTTCTTGAGTATTATTGTTCGTAGACTATGAGACTACTACATTACATTATATATCATCATATGATCATACTTCTCCATCAATATATATAAAACTCTTCCGTTACTGACTGACTGACTGACTGACTGACTGACAGACAACGCAGAGCCGAAACTACTGGGCGTAGCGGGCTGAAATTTTGCATGTAGGTTCCTTAGGGAGTGTAGGTGAGCACTAAGAAGAGATTTCCTGAAATTCCCACGGGAACGGGAAAAAACGGAAATTTTGTATTTATGAGAAATCTGCGCGGGAAAAACCGTGGGGCAGCCTCTAGTACTAATATAAGATACTAAAGGCTCTGCTGCCCCGCGGTCTCACCCGCGCAGATTTCTCATCGGTAAGGAGGTGGGAAGCATTTCGGTAAAGTACTTGCACGGAATCCACATCGCGGTGGGTTGCAGTTTAGGTCAGTACGAATTGATTTGGTTCAGTAAAATTTTGTCCTATGTCGCTGCGTTTTCGCGTTACAGCGGATTGAACTTGTCAAAAAAAAAAACTATGCTAAATCATTTGCACGTGTCTGCCTTTGGGGTTCATGGTTACAATCATCTTGAAACTAAATAAAATCGAAAAGGCAGACAATTAGGGCTCTGCGTTTTCATGGGAGGGAGTTGTAAAAATGTAAAAAAAAAAAACTATGCTAAATCATTAGCACGTGTCTGCCTTTGGGGTTCATGATTACAATCATCTTAAAAACCACGAAAATCGAAGAGGCAGACACTTAGAGCTCTGCGTTTTCATGGGACGGAGGTGCAAAAATGTAAAAAAAACTCTACTAAATCATTTGCTCTCGATTCTAATTGTGATCATTCGATTCATTTGGACTCCCTGGATAAAAAAAACCATTTGGAAGACACTTTGCTGGCTGATTTTTATGTTATACGACTGTTTAAAATTCACGGAATCAAAGCAATGCGTGTATTTTATCTGATAAATAGGATTCCTTATAGTTATAATTCCGTCATACGTTTACAGGATGACTATATAATCATTAGCCCCAGAGGCAGACTATGTTCAAATGATTTAGTATAGTTTTTCATATTTTTACATTTTTGAAACGTTGTCAATTGAAAACGCAGGGCCACCATGTTGACAGACTATTTTTCCGAGGTCCTTTTTATTGTTTTTATTCAAACTATACATGTCTGCCAAGCGTGCAAATATATATATATATTTTAAATCATAAAAATAAATTTAAAAATTAATAACTACGAAAGTCAGAGCCCTAGATGTCTGCCTCTTCGATTTTACGTGTTAACAGGATGGCTGTTATCATCAGTCCCAGAGGCAGACACGTGCAAATGATTTAGTAGAGATTTTTTTTTTACATTTTTGAAACCTTGTCAATTGAAAACGCAGGGCTACCATGGTGGCAGACGCGGTCCTTGATGTTTGTTAGGGTATTATTATGGCTATTAATAGCGTCTGCCAAGCGTGCTAATAATTTATTTTTTTTAAATCATAAAAATAAATTCAAAAATTATTAACTACAAAAGTCAGAGCCCTAGATGTCTGCCTCTTCGATTTTACGTGTTAACAGGATGGCTGTTATCATTAGCCCCAGAGGCAGACACGTGCAAATGATTTAGTGGAGTTTTTTTTTTACATTTTTGAAACCTTGTCAATTGAAAACGCAGGGCTACCATATTGGCAGACGCGGTCCTTGATGTTTGTTAGGGTATTATTATCGCTATTAATAGCGTCTGCCAAGCGTGCTTATTATTTAGAAAATTTGCTCGCAACCTCCTTATCCATTAGTGCTCACCTACACTCCCCAAGGAACCCACGTGCCAATTTTCAGATTTCTACGCCCAGTAGTTTCGGCTCTGCGTTGTCTGTCTGTCAGTCAGTCAGTCAGTCAGTAACGGAAGAGTTTTATATATATTGATTAAACTAAGCTACGCTAAAACACTGCACAATATTTTCGTATTTGCCTTTTATTTACCTGTGGGGAAATAGCACAAATATGATCGATCTATTTATTTTACAAAAGAAATGTATAAGAATACTAGCCCAAATAAACTCAAGGCAAAGTTGTAGACCATACTTTAAAAAATTCGAACTTTTAACTCTTCCGTCCTTATATATTTACGAAATCTGCACATTTGTTTACCAAAAAAAAAATACATTCACCCAAATTAAGGAAACACATCATTTTAACACCCGTTACAAAAATGAACTATCACTTCCCCAATCTAGAATAAAACTTTTAAACTGCAGCCCCTACTTTATGGCAATAAAAATTTTTAATAAACTACCAATAGAAATAAAAGCAATAAATTCATTGAAACAATTTAACAAAGAACTTAAAAAATATCTAATAGAAAACTGTTTTTATAAAATTGATGATTATTTAAATAAAAAGATAGATGATAAATTTAATATTTAATTTTTTTTACCTAAGTTTAAGAATAATTATTTAAAGGTACTTACTAGTTATTATTATTAAAATATTAACTCTGCGTTAGATAACAAGTTTTTAGTGAGATTAGTTTGATTAAGAAGTGTATTGTTTAACTCTGCGTTAGATAAGAAGCTAATAAGTACTAAGTTTAGTTATTAAGTTGTTATGGACTAAGTCCAAAATTGCTGTACCCTTGCCGGGTTACTAAGTCGTAAGTGCTTTATACATACTTTAATTAAGATCTTCCTGTACACTTAGAGCAATAAATATCTTGTATCTTGTATCTTGTACCTTGTTCATCGCTATGCATTTAAAAACGATGTATTGTACAGTCACGGACTAGGAGGCCGTAACAGATTTGTCTATTGTTTCGTCAGCCCTACACTGTATTGCCAAAGAACAAGAGCTATTTTGCTATAGAGAAAAACCGGAAGTGTTACGCCGATCGTGTCCGCCACTGTACATCTTAAATAACACTGATATTAAAAAAAATGGAGACCAGCTCCGTAGGTTTCAATATATATCATAATCTCTCAGCCTTTTTGTAATTCCTCAGCCTCCTCCACTAGAGGTGTGGTCGGGCGTGGTGGGCGCGCAGTGGGGCAACTACTGCGGCTCGCCCGCACTGGGAGCCCCGACACTGGCCGCGCGCGTGTTGGCCCCCGCCGCCGCGCGCCTGCAACCTCTTCCCGCGCTGAGGACCGTCGCTGCGCTTCCTGCTAACACGCTTGTTCTGCTAACTGCTGATGGTATAATGCCCTTGTATTTAAATCATGTTAAAATAAGTTTTTCCGAGGGAAGTACTCAAATCAAAAAAAAAAACTTTATTCAATATAGGATACAAGATATCACTTATTGAAAGTCATTTAGACTACATCTAATCTAATCGCTATTGATACCTTATTTGGTAAAGTATTCTATACTGTGAGAGGCGAGGTAGCTCAGGGTGCCCACCAATTGGCTCAGGTAAACAAATGTTTGCCTTGCCTTACGACAATAGTCGCCTGGAGAGGCCCCCAAACGAGCCCTCCTCTGTCAAATGATTCTACTCCCTTTCGCAATGATTTTACAGCGTAGAGAAGAAAGGAGTAACAAACTCTACTTTACAATTTATCTCTCATTTTTTCTTTTCTTTTTGTTTTGTGATATTACAATATTTACAATACAATTAGGTGACAATACTATGAACATTATACAGATAAATGAAAAAGAGATTACATGAAATAATGAAAAATATCTTAAGTGCAGAGCTAGACTACTTTTAATATAATTACAAGATTGCGCGTCAGATGAGTCTGCGCGCAACTGGTGGCGCCACTGTATGCTTACTTCACCCACTATTCAAAACAAATGGCTGATTACTAATTGATAAAATAATATTGCTTAGAATTTTAAAATTCTACTTAGTGTTGCTTTCAGAAGAATTATGATTTGTAGGGTAGAATTATTTTGTTTGCAATAGTAGTGCTAACCTTGTTTTGGTTCTGTATTGAATATTAATTTTGGTATGGTATGTGTCAGGCGGTGGCCCAGGCGCGGGCGGGACGACGGGCGCGGGCGCGGCGGGCGGACTGAGCCTGTCGGCACTGGCGCTGGTGTGGATCGGCGCGGAGGGCACTCTGCGCGCGCGCCGCCGCCAGCAGCCGCGCCCGCACCTCGTGCTGCACCAGCCGCCGCCCGCCGACCACCGGGTATGTATGACACACACACGCACACTGGTCGCTGTTGACAAGCTATACTCGGGTACCTACGAGCGAGCGAACCTGAGCATGCAACAGTTAGCGTGCCTTACCACCAGATATGTGCTACGGCACGTTGCTGTAAATGGGTCTGATATCCACCAATCATTTATTTATTTATACCAAACACTACACTATCATTACAGACTAATCTAATACAATAGCGTAGGAACAATGAATATATCTGCAGATAAATATTTAATTTTTTTTTTAAATCCAACATATTATACATAAAAAATAAAATTTGCAAACAAAATTAAAGAAACACTTACAAATAAAAAACAATAAACAAAAATATACAAAAAATAAAAACTATTTTCCGTAGCAAATTAAGAGTTCCGCTTCTCATCATGTTCATTGGTCTACATAGCATAGCACTGGTGGAATTTTCTTGTAATGTGCGATCTTATCGCTACAATACATGAGCTATAAAATTTACTGATTAGCTTTTTTTTCAGATAACAGTGATGTCGTCTTCGTGCCTGGTGGGCGGCTGCCCCGTGGTGGTGGGCGCGGCGAGCGGCCGCCTGCTCGTGCTGCGCGCGCACCCGGGCGCCGCGGGGGGCGCGGGGCCGCTCTTCAGGTACTGTAGTAGTAGTAGTAGTCCCACCCCCCTTCTTCCTTCTTACCTACTAGTGCACCGATCGGTACCAGGAAAGCTATTATTAGCCGAGCGAGAAATTTCCGTGTTCGACTTTGTACAGCTTCTCAACAAAATATAAAAAAAACAAGTGTCGAATTTTTTGATTGACATTTGTTTGTATGCACACCGCCAAGATGCTTTTGCGAGCCGACGAGCACTGGCGGCTTCTTGCCCGCCTCGCGTTAAATAAAAGTAAGATAAAAATGTAATATTAGTAGTTTATTTTTTTTATTTAATAGTTTTATCGACGTTGGTGTCGCGACTGCTAGACTCAAGTGGAACTGGGCCGGCCACGTCTGCTGCATGAGCCCGGACCGGTGGGCTAAAATTGCCACTGAGTGGGTACCGCAAGACGGCCGGCGAAAGCGTGGTAGACCGCGGCGGAGATGGCGGGACGACCTGGACAAATTTCTTAAGGATTGGCCGGAGATCGCACAGGATCGGGATACTTGGAGAGGGTAGGGGGAGGCCTTTGCCCAGCAGTGGGACACATAAAAGGCTAACAAAAAAAAAAAAAAAAAGTTTTATCTTGCGTTAATTCTAGAATGAATCACCGTCTTTATAATCATGTTTGGTCGCAGGTCCCGGTCGCTGCCGCTGCTGGCGCACGACGCGCCCATCACGGACGTGCACGTGTGCGTGCCGCAGGGAATCTTCGTCACCGCCTCCGCTGACGGACTCATCGTATTATGGGACCTTAATCAGTAAGACTTACCACATAAATCATAACCATTAATAATGTCATTTGATTGTCATGCTTTAGTTCCAAGCGAGAAGAAAGTGATGGACTTTTGTATCTCAATTTTGTAAATAATGTTTCTTAGCTGTTATTTCGTTAATAATGTGCACTTTATGGAAAACTGTTTAATGAACCTGAGAAATGAAGGAAGGTGCTTCAGAATAATTCTGATTGTCTGATCCTCTGGCCGATCAAACTATCTGAACTAATACCGCTTGACGAAGACTTATGAATTTAAATTCTCCAGGCTGAGCTACATCCGCACCCTGCCCAACCGCGGCATGGTGCCGGTCACGCACGTGGCCGTCAGCGAGACGCTCGCGGACGTGGCCAGCGTGCACGACCTCACTGCCCCCGCGGCTGACCCCGCCGACCCCGCCGGCCCCGCCGGCCCCGGGGCTGACCTCGATGATGACAGCTACGAGAGAGATAGAGAGAAGTAGGAATTTAAAGAACTGTTTATTGCATTAAAACTTAAACATTTATAGGACTAGTAATATAATATATTAAACTCTATTATTTTGTGGTTATTTTCGCAATGGCATAACCAACAAGAAGGCTTATTGTTGTTCTTCAATCGGTATTAAAAAATATTAACAACCTGTTAGCAAGCGCCATCTTGTATGTTACTGTAACAACGCAATGGCTTGGTAACCCGCGTACTGCACTTACTCACCCTAATTAATATACAAGTTTGTATTGTATCGATCTAATTATTCATTATGTCAAGAGATGTCGCTAGTTTATTATGTTAACCCGCATACCATTTACACTAACTGTAGAATAGAACTAACCGAGCAGTTTTTATTTTATTACCAAGTTTTCTTGTCCGCCAATCCTTCAGAACCACAATGGGGCTTAAGTTAAATTTTACCACATAGTGTACAAGTTTCAAATCGTGTCTTAGACATGGTCCTTCGAGCCGGATCAAAATTTTGTTTATTTCTACTTTTTCAGGTTTCGCGTAAGTTGGTTCTTTCTCATGTCTGTTGTTTTTGTATGAACAGGTACAAGTCGTTGGTGCGCGTGCACACAGTCAACGCCAAGTTCGTCGGCAGCGTGAAGGTGGCCGAGCAGGTCACGTGCGTCTGCTACTCGCACGCACCTGAAGGTTTAAACTACTTCCTATATTGCTATTATAAATCAACCTTGTTTTATTAAAACATACTCTTTTATCTCTCGAGTGGCGAACGCGCACTGGAAAACGCAGATTAGGCGAAACCTCACAAAATGGTCAATCTGTTTAAGGTTACAGGAATACACTGAATGACGGTAGTTCAAGACTGGTTGGTTGAACGAGTCTGAGATGATGATGACTTTAAATCATCTTTCTGTTTTCACTTTCAGTTAGCTACCGTCTCCATCTCGCATCGCGGTTCATGAGGCGTGTAGTAATGAATGAATAAATGAAAGAATATACACTTTATTATACTCAAATATAATATGAAATATACGATAACAATTAGCATACAGTAAGGTGACAATAGGCGACCTTATCGCTTAAGGCGATTTCTACCAGGCAACCTATTATTAATAGCGGTAAGGGTAAAACTGTAGTTAAATATAGTATGAACTGATTGCAGGCGTGAGCGTGAACTGCGTGGTGGCGGGGCTGGCGTCGGGCGGCGTGCGGCTGTACTCGTCGTGGGACCTGCGGGCCGTGCGCGCCGTGCCGCCCGCCGGCCAGGGGCCGCTGCTCAGGTACCGCATACTACTCAGTGCGACACAAAAATCTACTAACTTAAAAGTGACAACGTTGTATAAAAATTTTCGAAAATCCGATAAATTTCCATACAGTGTTGCCACTTTTTAATTTCTAGATTTTTGTGTCGCACTATAAACTAATAAATAAATCGACCGTCCCTACCGTAATTAGTTCTACAAAAAGATAAAATTCCAAAAAATATATGTACTTACTGTGAAGTTCTTACAAATGTGAAACTTCGCTGAATTAGTGTACACCTCAAATTATTATAATATCGACATAACTAATAAGTGTCTCTTTATCCTTAGCATCTGCTACAGCCGCTGCGGCGCGCTGCTGCTGGGCTGCTACGCGGAGGGGCACGTGGCGGCGTGGGAGGCGGGCGGGGGGAGCGCGGGCGGGGGGGCGCGCGCGCAGCCCGTGCGCGTGCTCACTGCCGGCGCGCTGCTGTGACGCGTGACGTGACGAGACGTGGCACGTGAACAATGGGGGAACAGTGTAATATTTTAAGTACATAATTCGTCCCTAAAAGTAAACTTGCGAATTTAATTTTAAACAAGCTCTTGATAGATTTGACCGATGTACGAATTAAATAACTCCTACCAAATTTTATTTCGATTCGTCGAGTAATAGTATTACAAAAATTCTGATGATTGATAGACCCTCTGGCGTAATGATCAGTAATATGATCTTATACTTTAAGATCAGATTAATATTATTCGTACTTTCTTAGTGACTGTGCAATAAAAATATGAGAATATAACTTTAAAACGAAGCCCTCATACAAGATGTGTTCAAAATAAATTGCTATGACAACCGTGTTTTTTTAGATAAAAAAACCCGGATTTATATATTATTTTATAAAGTGCCTTATCAAAAACTAAATACCATACATACCATACTAAATACTATAAAATGAATTGATACCATATTGTAAAGTTGATATTCATATCAAAGTTCTAAGTCTTCCAGCTCAATATATTATTAGCAATAAGTTAGTAGGTATATATGAAATAACGTTATTTTTATATTAGTTGAATGATAAGGATGCTACATTAAAAATGTAAGTGGTACCTAATCAACATTTTAGATAATATATGAGACTGTAAGTGCCAAACTTTTTAACTATGATTTATATACATAATTATACATAATTATGCGACTCTGAGCCGACCATTGGTCTCGTAGTAGGTAGGTACCTACTATGTATATAATCAATTAAAATATTTTTTATACAGCAAGTTAATGATTCTGTAGATAATATATTTTTATGATAAAGTTCAGTTAAAATAAAATTTTATATATTTATTAAGATTCCAGAAGGTAGCAAAAAAGGTTGTTTTTTTTTGTGTTTTATCAGTTTTAAAAATTAATGTTTAAAAGAAATGTTATTTCACAATAAAGTTTTAGGGCATACTGCTATTTTCCGGCAGCATTGCAACTGTTTTGATAAAGCATTCCATGAACATACTTACCGTACCGTAATCTTACCGTACCGTAATTACTTATTAATTAATATCTCCAAAGCATTTTTTACTATACTGTTAAATTATTAAGATTAGATTCGTTTGATTCGGTTTTGAGATGAGTTTACTGTACAGTGTGCCTGACTTCTGAAATGCCTGACTAGATCTGTTTGAAATAAAATACTTCTTTTTGAAATATTGTGTTTTATTATTCCATAGTGTAGATGCCACCAACGTGTGCAAGTATAGGTATGTACGGCTAGCAAAATGTTGAGCCCTAGACGATTTCTGATATATAGAATAACTAGTCGACCTGGCGAACTTCGTCCCGCCGTACCTATTACTATGTTGTGCATGTTTTGTACAAATAAACCTACCTCAAGAATCACTCTAATCTATTATAGAAAACTGCATCAAAAACCGTTGCATAGCGTACATAAGGGCCAGACGCGTAAAGCGACTTAGTTTTATACTATGTATTGATAAGTCGATTAAGCCCCTGTAGCCCTAGCCACTGTAGATTAGAATATATAAATTTCAGAATTCATCGTTGTACTTCGGTTTGGAAGTAATTGAAGAAAAACAGATTCTGCTGGGCGTACGTTTTCAACTTGGCACAGAGCTTCGCAATACGACTAATTAGTATGTGCGTTAATAGCAGAATTCGACTAACTTGTAGTTTCGGAGAAAGCACGCTGAGTGTTATTGGTTGGTGGTGTGTGGCTAGCTCGTGGCTAGCATAGCTAGAGTAGAGAAGGATGTAAAGTAGACAGGGCAGCTAGCCCACTGGCCTGACGACATAGTAGGTCGCCGGTAGACAGTGGTTCAGACTGGCACAGTATCGTGGCCGTTGTGCATGGCGTGCGAGAGAAGAACCCAATATCCAGCAGTAAACTACAGAGAGAAGGTAAATCACTAGTAAACTACAGAAGACTTGATTACTAAGAAATAAACAACGAAAATATGGCTGTATGGACTAAGTTTCTTTGCCTGCCCAGAATGGGCGAATTTATAAACAACAAAACCACATCGAACGGATTGATTGATTGATGGTGAGTAAGCGGTAAATTTGTGTGTGTGTGAGTGACTGTGTTGCGTGCGTTGTCATATTTTTTTTCGTAATTTTCGATTAAGTATATTTTGTACCATTAGCTAAAAGCCCCTGTATTTTGAGTGCTTATTTCTATTCTTGAAACAGTTACCTATCAGGTTTTTATATTATGGGGTCGAAGAAACACAAAAAAGAGTCAAAGAAGAAGAAGCATAGGTCACGCTCTCGCTCGCCGCTTGAAGGCGGCGAAGAGCGTGAGCGGAAGAGGCATAGGAAACACAAGGATCGCAAAAAGGACCGCTCTCCCGACGGTGAGTTGCCTTTCCTAAGCTATCCAGCGTGTGCCTGGTGGTGAAGGCGGAGTTTCTGAATTGAGGTTATCAATTACATATCGATTTTTACCGCGACCTTGAAGCGTTCTCATCCTCTGAAACTCCGCCATTGCCCTGGGCTAAGTTATCATTTGACATGATAATGGCATTCTTGATGGTATTTCAGAGTTTGCCGGACTGCTGAAGGGACTGCTCGCTGCCGCCGCCAGGTAGGTGTCTAGGTTGGACAGGCAACGGAGGAATTAACAGAGGCTTCATTTGGCAAAGAGGAACTGAAAACATTTGTTTTTTTTTTTTCAATACCAAAATTTACTGTTGACCTTCTTGCTGTTATGACACTATATTGGACAATTAGGCCATTTAATGTTGTTAGTCCACTTACTTCAAGAGTGGCATCCTTTGTGCTTGCCATTCTACCAGATTTAGGAATCAACTATTTTGGGTAATGGGTAGAAAACAAATTGGTTTAAAGTTAAAATGTAGCAACATTTTAACTTTAAACCAATTTGTTTCTATAATCATCATCATCATCATTTCAGCCGAAAGAAGTCCACTCATAGACATAGGCCTCTCCCACAGAAAACACAGCGACTGGTCTTGAGCAACCCTCGTCCAGTGTATATGTTTCTACTATATTTTGGAATTCACAAGTCAGGTTATAATCTGTTGGCCAAATCGAAGCTGGTCATGTCCAAATGGCATGATCAGTCAACACTGGCCCATATAATATTTTATTTTATGGTCGCATCTAGAACTCTAATGATCTTAGGTGCATTACCCAAAATAAATACAAAAGACTAAAAACCGAAGAAACTTGTTAAAATGTAAAAAAGGCTTACCTTTAATAGAATTCAATTCTTATCATTTAGTAATTTTTTTTCTCAGCCTAACCCCAAGCAAGCACTGGTGGAACACTTGGCTCTCAACCTGCAGAATTTTTATGAGATTGTATTATTAACAATTTAACTCCCTGCCCTGATTAAATAATGAAATAGTTTTTTATTTTTATTTGTTTTAGATAAAAATAAAATTGAAGTTGTACAGTAAACTATCTCTCTTATAAAACTTTAATAATTTTGTAATTAATATAGGTAACCATCAAGGATTTTAATTAATTTATAAAATAAATTACATAAATCATGATTAAAACTTATACATTTGTGTTATTGTAGGTTTTATAGCATGTTTGTTCGACTTTTGGGGCATGTTTTTTATAATTTTGGACAATTTATATACATCTCAAATTGAATTATAGTTCAATTACATCATTCAAAGTTACGCACTTAGTTCTTAGCTCATTTGCGTAACAACATAATTCAAATGAAGACAACAGCAGGTCCCAAAATTCTTAAGTATTGTATATTGTTGGCCTACGCCTGGTAGGCATTCGTAAGCTAACAGCTCGACATTGTCCACAGTGGAGGAGGTGCCGGTGGACTCGCACCTGCTAGCGGCGGCGGGGTCCGGCGCGGCCGAGGCGGCGTCCACCAGCCGCAGCGCGTCGCCCGAGCGCGAGCGTGACCGAGCGGCGCGCGCCGAGCGCTCCAGGCATCGTGATAGACATGATGACAGGTATTAATTGAAACTCGGTTTTAACTCTGTTGGTGGTTTAAATTGCAGCTGGGTCACTTTTTGTTTATATGAGAAGTGACAGATCCAGCAGTTTAAATTGGATATTACGGGCCTTACTAATATTATAATTGCGAAAGTAACTCTGATATGTGTGTGTAATATGCAATTACACCTTACCTACTTCACCAATATGAAAGAAAATTGTAAAGAAGGATGATGGGTTGGACATAGGAATTTTTTTTGCCTGAAAAGCCAGCGGGAATGGAAAATAATGATTTGCTGTTTGAAGAGAGTTTGGCAAAGTGAAATATCAGTTTATTTGTTGCCTACTAACTTACCATTTTATGTTCTTGGTTTTTGAATGATCTATTGTTTTGTGCTAATTTTGATGTCTGGAATAGTGTTTGTATCTCTCACTTAAAAAAAGGATGTTATCAGTTTGACCTGTATATACAAACATATGTTTGTCTGTGATTATTTCGAGTTTGTCTAAACCAATTTCCATGCTGGTTTTTTAAAAAAAAAAAAACAATAACCAGTTACCAGTAAGGTACCAATTTTAACCGACTTTAGAAAAGAGGAAGTTCTCAGTTTTTATATGTGTCAATTTATTGAAAGCGGGTCTCTTTAAAAAAAAACTTAGATTGTTTATTTTAATGAACAGGCACAATGGAGCACACAAGGAGCGCAGTCCGGTGCGTGCGGCGTCCCCGGAGCCGGCGGGAGGCGGTGCGGGGAGCGCGGGCAGCGGGGGGGGCGCCCAGGAGAGCCTGTCTATCGAGGAGACCAACCGGCTCAGAGCAAAACTTGGCCTCAAGCCGCTCGAGACTGGCGATGCGCCGCCTGCTGGTATGATGTCATATAACATCAACCAAGCAAATACTCATTCTAACCTTAGACATATAGCATTCTTTTGGTTGTTCTGTAAGAACTAAAAAGTCAACAAATAATGATCTATGATAGTGGAAATATAATGAGCATTTTATGGGTTGATATAAATGCAACATTACTAAAACGACATTATCCTTGCTTTATAATCAACTAGCATTCTGAATTATTGAGAATATTCTATAGCTTATGTCACCTGAGAATAGTGTAGCTTCCCAACCGTAATTTTTTTTTTAAATCGGTTCAGTAGGCTTAGAGCCTATTCAATGCAAACAAACAAAACAATCAAATCTTTCTTCTTTATAATATTAGTAGAGACTACAGTGTTCCCAGTAGCATCCTAGTCTTAATTTAGAGCTTTAAAAATAACTAGCTATAAAAATGAAGCTCATCAATGAAGTGGAGTGGAACGGCCTATTCGAAGCTGGTCGCGTCACCATGACGTTCTCAGTCAAAGAAGGCCGATATTAATAGTTGCCTTATGGTCGCATCAAGGTCGCTCAATGATCTGTGGTGCATTACCCAAGGCAACAACAATATTATTTTAAAACTAAGAAGAAACAGATTATCCCCCTTACCACAAAAGGTTAGATGGGTCTTAATTGACGAATAAGTGATTTAAACCTAGTATATTGATTTAGAACAGGTTCAACTCTTTTTGTGGTAGAGTAATTTAGTGTTTGTTGCTGATACCTGCGTCAGGATTACTTTTAGGTAGTTTTTTTCATGTTAAAAAGATGATTAGTTAAAGTAAGATGATTCCGTGCTTCGGAAGGCACGTTAAGCCGTTGGTCCCGGCAGCAGTAGTGGTCGTTATAACCACGGCGACAAGCTGGCCCCTTGTCACGTTTGTAATAAAAAGCATAAACTCGGCTAAACGTGGGTCCGGCTCTTGAGCTGGTACCTCTGCCTAACCTTTCGGGAAATAAAAGGCGTGAGATTATGTATGTATGTATGTTTTTCAAGTTAAGGGCATGATTTCTACAGTTAGAATTGGAAGTATACCTTTAGCATAGATCTCCCTTGTAACCTGTCTTTCGCCCTTCTGCAAGAACTGCAGTAGTTTTGAACTCGACTTCAAGGAAAGAGTGTGTTTAAAGCGCCATTTACATAAAGCTAATTTCTTCACTTGCAGTATGTACGATATCTTACGGGCGGTACTCGCATCGTCTTTGACTGCTGGATAACAATAGTTTTAAATGTTTTCAGACGATGGCAAGTTAAAGGACGACCTGGGCGAGTTCTACCACAAGCCGGCGGCCAACCTCTCGCAGCAGCGCAAGCAGGACAAGCTGCGCGAGCGGCTCGCCGAGCGCAAGGAGAAACGCAAGCTGGAGACCAAGTTAGTTTATGTATTTTATTGGCAGCTAGTAGTACTAGTTTCCCGTTATAAGTGCAAGAGAAACTCCATTCGTTGATCTAGCTTTTTTTTGTACAGACTTTTTGCTCTTGTTTGTCATAAAGTAGTCAAATGTGGCTTTCCTAGAGCCTTCGGTCTGCGCACTACGCACTTTAGGTGATGTGTGAGATATTGTTGCGCTTTGTTAACGACTATATCAGCCTAGAATTCACGAATAAAGCGCCACTTGCTAGGCAAGAGTAAGAAACTAAATCAACATCTTTCTAATGCTAACTTTTTCGCTTTAAAGTAAAGTAAAAAATACTTACAAAACAGCTTTATAGCTTTTACAAAATATTTCATGAGAAGAAAATGCCTTTCCTAGGGTTCTTTAAACTGATTTGCAATTTTGACAGGTTGCAAACCACATCTCTCCTGGCAGAAGGTTCCGACGATGAAGATGCAACGGCGTGGATCAAGAAGTCACGTGAGATCGAGAAACAGAAGCAAGAGGCTGCTAGAAGGGTGAGTATTTTTTAAATGTTTTTGATATCACCGCCGATTAAAGTTCAGAAGAAACATCGCCTATGTATTTTTTTTTATAAAAAAACCTTTTGATTGCTCATTCTATTCAAATGCTTTAAAAGAATTAAATTCTTTGTGTATCTTGTGAGACAAGCCATGATTTACATTAAGAGTGACTTGCAGATCCATTTCAGTTAAACTTAACTGTCTTTGATTTAGTAAAAATATATGATAAAACAATATATTTAAGTACAGTTAAGTTTTTATTTAGAGGATTAAAGCTTGTCGCATATTTAAAAGAAGTCTACACTAAACCTCATAAAATAAAGTTTTGTTTACTAAGGTTAAATTGAATAAAATAGAAAATCGCTCTAAGAAATTGACAAAGTGTTAACCGCTTGTCAGGCGGCGCTGCTGGACGAGCTGGACGCGCAGTTCGGCGTGTCGGAAGCGCTGGCGGCGGAGGGCGCGGCCGAGCGCGCCGCCGCCTACACCGCGCGCAGCCTGCGCGGCCTGCGCGTCGCGCACGACCTGGACACTGTGAGTACTGACCCGGCCACCAGGCGCGCTGCTGGACGAGCTGGACGCGCAGTTCGGCGTGTCGGAAGCGCTGGCGGCGGAGGGCGCGGCCGAGCGCGCCGCCGCCTACACCGCGCGCAGCCTGCGCGGCCTGCGCGTCGCGCACGACCTGGACACTGTGAGTACTGACCCGGCCACCAGGCGCGCTGCTGGACGAGCTGGACGCGCAGTTCGGCGTGTCGGAAGCGCTGGCGGCGGAGGGCGCGGCCGAGCGCGCCGCCGCCTACACCGCGCGCAGCCTGCGCGGCCTGCGCGTCGCGCACGACCTGGACACTGTGAGTACTGACCCGGCCACCAGGCGCGCTGCTGGACGAGCTGGACGCGCAGTTCGGCGTGTCGGAAGCGCTGGCGGCGGAGGGCGCGGCCGAGCGCGCCGCCGCCTACACCGCGCGCAGCCTGCGCGGCCTGCGCGTCGCGCACGACCTGGACACTGTGAGTACTGACCCGGCCACCAGGCGCGCTGCTGGACGAGCTGGACGCGCAGTTCGGCGTGTCGGAAGCGCTGGCGGCGGAGGGCGCGGCCGAGCGCGCCGCCGCCTACACCGCGCGCAGCCTGCGCGGCCTGCGCGTCGCGCACGACCTGGACACTGTGAGTACTGACCCGGCCACCAGGCGCGCTGCTGGACGAGCTGGACGCGCAGTTCGGCGTGTCGGAAGCGCTGGCGGCGGAGGGCGCGGCCGAGCGCGCCGCCGCCTACACCGCGCGCAGCCTGCGCGGCCTGCGCGTCGCGCACGACCTGGACACTGTGAGTACTGACCCGGCCACCAGGCGCGCTGCTGGACGAGCTGGACGCGCAGTTCGGCGTGTCGGAAGCGCTGGCGGCGGAGGGCGCGGCCGAGCGCGCCGCCGCCTACACCGCCATTTTACTATTATATCAAAATCTTACTGATGACCAATGACAGGCCGTATCTAAAACCACATTTTTAGTAAAAAAAACGTCAGTGACGTTCCTTGAAAGGAACTTGTGGGCCTCTATGGTCTCCTAGTCAAAGCTTTAATGGTTTGAAGTCTCATTCTTACACTTCGGTTGTCTTGTGTATACTAAATTTATTATCAAAACCATTTTTTTTTTAAATTTGGTCCTTCGAGCCGGATTGCACTATTGCAACACATAGTAATTTTGGTGTTACAGTCTACTTCATTCGTAGAAATTAGTCAAGTAATTGTTCCGTGCGTGTCGACAGCTGGCGGAGGAGCGCGCCGTGATCCTGACGCTGGCGGACAAGCCGGTGCTGGCGGACGCGGAGGACGAGCTCGTCAACGTCAACATGCTGGACGACGACCGCTACCGGAAGGTACGACTACCGTCGCCTAGTAGCTCTTTAGATCACTCTCTTTTTGATACGAATCAAGTCCTACAGTACACGTATGAATATGAATACTATTCGTGCGAATGCGAACAGTTTTCGTCCATCCATTCCTCAATTTTTACCTAGAGTCATTGTTTGAACGTAAGAATAAGTTTAAAATCTCAACAAGTTCGGATTGTTTTCGGAGCTGCACATACGAATACGCACGTCTAACATCTGCGTATCAACAGAACTTGGAAGGTCGGATATTTTCGAGCGTGTTCGTACATTTCCGTACTAATGAAATCTATAATAAAAATTATCCAATTAAAATTTGGTGTTATATCAGATTATTATTTTTTATTTGGTTAAGACTTGTGTCTGTCTCCTTTCTAAATCCAATACGGCGACACTCCCAAGCTTGATTTTAAAAGTTTTTTTTTTTTTAATTAATTTGAACAGAATCAAGAAGAGATCCGCAAGGCCCGAGTCGGCTACCAAGCGTACGACGACGAGGAGAGCGTGGCGGCGGCGGCGCGGGGGGAGGCGCGCGGGGTGCTCGACAAGTACGACGGAGAGATCGACCCCGAGGCCGCCGCGAGGCCGGCCGGCTTCGTCATCGGAGCCGCACTGCCCAACAAGGAGGCCACGGTATGCTCAAATGAGATCAGTTTTGCTTTAGATATTCTAGGTTTGGAGAAGTATTGCTATAGCAAATTTTCTGAGCAAAGTTTGCAAATAAGTTTAATTTTTTAACAATATTATCGCAATAGTCTGCTGTGTGTAATTATAAGATAGCCTTTTTCATGTCATAGTCATCCTTTCTATGTTTTTATTGTGTACCTTTTCTGTGCCACCGCAGTCAATCGGTGTAGCCCACGGGATGATGATTGAAACACTCTGCTGCGCTGGACTTGTTTTATTTTAACTTTCTTAATAATATTCCAACCAACTTACAAGAATATTCAAAACAGAGTAAAAGTCATATCAAAAGAAAACAATAAAAATGAAGTATAAAACAGTGGTCGACAAAAGGTTAACGAGCGCGTCGCCTACAATCGGATTGTGACAGATTGCTTTCGGATTCCATTATTTGATAGGTATTCACTATAACTCCATTCAAACTTTCCAATAATTACGATTTCTAGCCTAGTGGCCATGTTGAAGTAAGTGTAATTCCAGCGCCGCTCGGAGCACGAGGCGGCGACCAACAAGCGCCTGGAGTCGCTGGCGCTGCCGGCGCCGCGCCGCGCCACCGAGTACCTGGACGAGCTCGAGGTGCAGGCCAAGTTCAAGAAGACCAAGAGGAAGGTCAGCCACTATTACTCTTATTATTACGGACCCTTGCGTGAATTTGAAAGATCGCTAGTAACTACTTCGGGGATACAGCACCCTTGCGTTACGTTGAAAGACGGCATCTGCATGTTTTATGTTCGACATAGAACATTTTCTCGTCATAAAGTAATTCAGCTTCGGGTGCTGTTACAACCGCCGCAAGTTTCAAGCCATTATTAAACCCTTAAAACTCATTGTAATACATCACTTCACTTTGCACCCATGTTAGAAAATGCACTAGTTATTACCTGCAGGGTAATTAAAAGTATTGAATTCGTTGGATGAAACGTCTTTAAAGCGGTGGTAAAGTTTAAAGCCTGCACGAAATATAATAAGTTGTACAATACCAAGGCAACATGAATGTGTTCAATCAAGTTGTTTAATGTCTCCAGGGCAAGATCCGCAAGAAACCAAAGGCGGAGCCCATCGACGTGGACTCGTACGACCCCGAGGCCGCCGTGCTCGACACCGACGACACTGGTAGGCTCAAGAAATATACTTATTAGATCCCTTTTTACAGAGTTAAAGGTATTTAAATCTGTAGCCAAACCAATTAGTTTAGTGTTCTTTTCTCTATTATTCTATCAATCAGAGTTCGATAGAAAAATAATGGCAAAAATACTACATACTGTTATGAAAAGGGTATTTGCGAGTGTAACGCGCGATAATTAAGGGCGTCCATAGATTCACAAGCTGCCTGTTTTGTCGAAAGGAAATGTGTACTAAAATACTTTAAGGATGTGGTGCGAAATACGGTAATAAAACACCCTTGAAATTGTGACTATCAGTACTACTTCTGAGGTGGTCCGTGTTTGATATCAACCGTGACGTACTCTATTTCAAACATGATATTGTAATACAGAAGTGAAGATGGAGGAGCTGCAGAGCGGCGGCGGAGCTGACGAAGAGGAGGAAGTGGAAGTGGACGGCGAGCTGCAGGCCGCGCTGGCGCGCGCGCGCCGCGCCCGCCTGCTGCAGCAGCACCAAGAGCCTAAGGTAACTCGGCCATTCATATACTGTACTAGCTGCGGGTTCATTCAGATTGCGAACGAACTAAATTCCAAGATAGAAGAGCTGCAGAGCGGTGGCGGAGGTGAAGAAGAGGAGGCGGAGGTGGCCGGCGAGCTGCAAGACCAGCATGAGCCCAAAGTATAATATACTAGGTAACAATCATCATCTGACAAGTCTGACATAAATTTAAAATGGTGATTGAGCTTACCAAAACCTACAATTCCCAAAGTAACATGGGTCGAAATCTCATAACAAAAATCACCTGTTCCATCAGCCGACGGTGTCACTGAGTTTCAGATACCCTAGATACTTGTTCTACATAACAGGAGGCTCTGAGTGAACATCTGTAGATGCGCAGCGCGCAGCGAAAATACCGAGAGCATTACAGTTATAATGTTCGAAATGACACTGCTTGTAAATTATTTTTCTTGCGAAGAACTTAAGATATTTGCACGCGTCAGGATAGCGGAGGAGATAAGCCCTGTAGGTCCGGGCGTAAGAATAGGTCTACGGTATACCCTGCCTGTCGTAAGAGGCGACTAGGGGTTTTTGAGGTCGTGGGTGTGAAGGGCGGGGGCCCGACACACTCATCAAACGGCCCCAAGATGGGCGGCGAACACAAAGACGAGCCGGGGAGGGAACAACATGCCCTCCCTGAGCACGAAGCTGATAGCAGCTGAGCGTGGGAAGAACTTCGGACGCCAGTAATGCGTGGTTCCCGGGGTCCTTCCCAAAAGCGCCAAGACGGCCGCCGGGGGGTTTTAGTGGGTGCGAGCCCCACATAACCCCGACGCTCCCCCGAGCGTCGGGAAATGCGTTAGGCATTTCCCCCCATTACAAAAAAAAAAGAAGGATAGCGGAGGAGATTCGCTACTGTGAGTGTCTTAGTTTTATTTTGGTTTCACAATATCCCTTGTGTTGTGCAGGTGGAGGAGCTGATGGAGAGTATAAAGGAAGAGGCGCCGGCGTCCCCGACGGCCCCGGCGGCGGGCGCGGGCGCGGGCATGGTGCTGGACGCCACGGCGGAGTTCTGCCGCACGCTGGGCGACATCCCCACCTACGGGCTGGCCGGCAACCGCGACCAGCGCCAGGAGATCATGGTCTGTACGCCACGATACTAGATTGTGTTACAAGGGCGTAAAGTAGTGTACAACGCGAAACCTGAGTGCGGTAAAGTAGCGTGAAACTTGAACAAGCGAGGGTTATAACAAAACCCGAAGCAGAATATCTTTACGCCGAGTATTATATTCTCCTTTTGTTTCCATCGGACTACCTAATTCTGCTGACCTAATCAGTCAATATTTTTTTTTAAATACACTACTTTAATAACTAACTTCTTTTTGTAACAATAATAGTAAGCAAATTAATATTGAAGTAGTAATATTGGATGGTTTTTCTGACGGCTATTTGTGTGGTCGAGAAAACTTGGAATATTACCCTTGATTGAATGCGATTTTTTGAGCGCAGCTCTGCTTTGCTTGCTCTTTTTAAATGCTAAGCAATAATTCCTGTTTGTGTTTAGGGATTTTTTTATGTATTGAACTCTTACACCCTCTTAGGAATTTTCTTTAAAAATTTCAAGTCTTATGCAATGTCCTATGCGCTGCGAAAAGAAGTGTTGCTTATGATTGCATTGATGGTCACCAGGACTTTGAAGACGACTTGGAGGAAGAGACGGCGCGCGGCGCGGAGGGCGCGGGGGGGGCGGGGGGCGCGGGGGCGGCGGAGGGCGCGGGGGGCGCCTGGAGCCGCGTCGACGTGGGCAGCGACCGGCCCGCCGACCTCGCCGCCGGTGAGTCCGCAGCTAACACTGCCTCATACTCATCATCATCATATCAGCTTAAAGTCTCTGCTGGACATATGCCTTCTTCATGAATCTCCACTTCGACACCATTATCATCTCGGCTGAAAAGCGTCCATTGCTTGACATAGGCCTCGCTCTAGACACATCAACCGGTCTTGTGCGATCCATATACATTTCCATATTGTTTAATTTAATTTAAATTTGTTTATGTAACGATGTTTGGATGGTTTTTTAATCATCAAGCAGAAAATACTGATTGGAATTTTTAATAGAAAGTGTTATTTTGAACTATAACAATACGCATTAATAATGATCAAGCAACAAAACTTCATGTATGATGCGAAAGGAGATCGCCGTATAATAGCCTCTCTACAGTTGCAGCCGTTGCGAATTGTTTTTCGTAACAGCACTTACATGAGAGCATGGCATTAAAGCTTGTTAGCTGAGTCAACCCACACCAAACGATCCAACGCGTTCTGATCGCGTGCTCCAGCAGCGCGCTCGTGAGTACCCAACAGTCAGCGTCTTTAAAGGGTTCTACTGGAGCGCGTTTGCTGTGTACCATAGAGCTAATAGTCTAGTGGTGTTGTGCGCCAGGTCCGGCGGGCGGGCTGGAGGCGGAGCCGGCGCTGGACGGCGGCGTGGCGGGCGCGCTGCGGCTCGCCGTCAGCAAGGGCTACCTGGAGCGCGACGCCGGCCCGCCGCCGCGCGCCTCCGCCGCCGCGCTCGCGCTCGCCGCCAGGAACTACTCCATCGAGGACAAGGCTTACACAGGGTCAGTTCTTAACAAATAATATGAGAAAATCTCTTACCTGCATACTCTCATCAAACTTGGACAGTTATTTGATACCAACGAGCAAGAAACATTGCAAATTGGATTGGTGCAACCTTTGTCATCATCATCGTAACTGAATATTCCCACTGCTAGACAAAGGCTTTTTTCAAAGATTGCCCCGATGACCGGTCTTTCGCAAGCCTCTTCAGTTCAGGTGCAACCTTCAAATTCGATAATTATGACGCCCCAAAACTAATATTTTTTATCCTTTACACACTAAATACCCTGTAAATACTACATATCTGTGTGTTGGCTAATTCTGCAATAATAAGCAACCTTATTATATGATTGCATTTGATTTCAATTTATTGCGACACATCCAATTAATAAATCTAAAATGATTTGTAAAACAATGTTTTAGTCTAGGATTGTAGTACAGTATCAGTATTTACCGGTCGCTGTCTGCACCCGCAGCGAGGACGACAAGCACGGGCGGCGCGAGCGCGGCTACTGCGGCCCGCTGAGCGAGTTCCGCGAGAAGGCGGGCTTCCGGCCGCACGTGAAGCTGGACTACGTGGACGACGAGGGCCGCGCGCTCTGCCCCAAGGAGGCCTTCCGCTACCTCTCGCACAAGTTCCACGGCAAGGGGCCCGGCAAGAACAAGCAGGAGAAGCGCATCAAGAAGGCTGTGCAGGAGGGGGTGAGTAGTCTCCTGTAGACAGTGTAGCTCCAAGGTACCTCTCGCACAAGTTCCACGGCAAGGGGCCCGGCAAGAACAAGCAGG